>SZWC01012505.1:57350-85672 GCA_023375785.1 Penium margaritaceum | reverse complement strand
TTCCTCCCAAGGGTCCAAGACCTTGCGGCAGTGACATAGCACTCACATTTGCTCCAGTGGTCTGCCCTGTGGTAGCCACTGTTGAGTTTGAGGACTGCCCTGTGGCAGTCCCCACTCCTCCTGATGGATCAACCATTTTTTGTTGCCCTTATCTCCTTCCCACGTCTCTGCTGCGTTGAGGCCGATGTAGGCTGATGTTAGCTGATGTCTGCTACCGGTTTTAGGATGCAGATCCGTTGCTTACCCCTTCAGCCGATGTTCACCTGCAGACAGAGAAGATATCTACACCAACACACCCAGGGTCTTGCCACCAAGGGCACAGCTTTTCCTGATTGGGACTCAAGGGCCGTGCCTCCAAGGGCAGAGCTTTTCCTTGGTCCCTGTGTGCTGAGTGCAGACCAAGCCGTTGAAGTTGATGAAGCTGATGGGGCTGATGGAGCTGATGGAGCCGGCGTGCGCACCTGGAGAGAGCGTACCAGAGTTGAGCGAAGCGTGCCTTACAACTGGTCAGTGTGGGCCCATAACCCTTTGTCAACCGGCCTGAGGTAAACGGACTAGAAAACAGGGCCGACACAATAGCACCTGCCGTCCGCTCCTAGCATTTCAGCTAGGAGAAGATATCACCCTCAGGATCACGGTTCCACACTGAGCAGTTCCTAGGCAATCACTTGCTAGCAACTGTGTCCACTTAACACTTGGTCACTTTCGCGCGAGGTGCTAGTCAAAGACTAACTCCTGGGGCTTAGACCAACCAGTGTCTTCTTTATACTGTTCCTTAGTTGGACAACTCTGTGAGGAGCATCTAAGGCCAGATTGTGTAATTAGAATGAGGAATGAGCCTGGTACATATAGTCCTAGGCCTGGCTTCTAAGGTGTGTGGGCAGTGACACTTTTGGGGTGGTCACTCCAAACCACCTCACAAGTCCGCCAATTGGCGCATCCACTGACCGCCAAGTGGCGCACTCTCCTCATGCATGGAGAAATGTCTAAGAAACTTCCCCTGTGCTAGAAGGTCAAAAAACCTCCTGCGCACATCAAGGCTTGATCGCAGGACCTGTTATCCCTAAGCCCAACATGCTATCCGTTGCGCTACACTTCTGGTGTCTTGCTTGGACTTGCACCACGAACAAGGTTTGGGGGACTTACTCCAAGGGAGCAGTGCATGCCCAACCTGTCCGTCAACCCATAGCAGTGGCCATGGGGCATAGAAGAACAACAACCCTAACTTTGGAAGCTCATATCTCCCTTGCTACTTGTCCAAATCCGGTGATCCAACTTCCACCAGACTCCAATACTTGTCTCATTTCCAGGGCAAACATTGAATTTTGGTTTGGATAAATTCTCGAGGGACTAGATCTAACTGCAATAATTTCTCTCTCTCTGGCAGCTTGTCGGCGCCTCCCAGCGCCGCACTTGGGCATGCCCCATCCATGCCATTTGCTCCTTCTTGATCTCACTCGTCACCTGCTTTGCCCTCCAGCCCTTTGTAGCTGGTCATCCTAAGCTGGGCCACACTCATTGCGTGCCGGTCCACGGGTTGCGCTTTGGTCAAGCAATCCTAAAACACGCTTTGCGTGCTGCAGTGCTCCAGCACCACCGGCCCCTTTTCAACGATGTCATGTGCGTAGAGATAACACATGTCAATGTGATTTGTCCACGTGTGCTGTGTTGGATTGCTGGTCAGCACGTTGGAGCCAGTGTTGTCTTCTTGCACCACAATAGGCTCTTGCTGCGGCATCCCCAGCTCTCATAGCGACCTGTGGAGCCACACCGCCTCCATGACTAACTCGGCTAGCGTGATATACTCTGCTTCCATTGTTGAGGTGGCGACACAGTCCAGCTTCCTAGTCCACCACGAGACCACTTCACCAGCAAGGAGAACCACATAGCCGGATGTGGACTTCCAACTGTCCACATGCCAGCATAGTTTGCATCCGTATAGTACGCCAGACGCAAGGCGTCCAACCAAAACTTGCCATCAATCCTTGGATGCACGTGCCGCATTGCCTATATGTGCCAAAGGAGGCACCGCCTGCCATTGTAGTGGCCCCAGATCGGCCACATACCAGCTTACTTGGCCCACTGTGTAGGCCAGGACCGGTTGAGTCACCACTATGGTGTATATGAGGCTACCCACTGCCGATTGGTAGGGCACCCCTGCCATATGCTCCCGGTCTTCTCTTGTTTGAGTCACCATTAGAGTACTTTGTTTACAGGACATGGCAACAGGACAGTCGACTAGCTTGCACTCCTCCATGTTGTACCGTTTGAGCACCTCGGCCACGTATTTGGCCTGTCCCAGCTCAAGCGTGCACACCCATCGGTTTCGTGTAATGCTCAGCCTGAGGTAGAACTCTAGCTCTTCCATGTACAAACTTTGCAGCCTGCTTCTTAGCTGCACTTCACGCTGTTGTAGGCTTCACAGGTCTGAGGAGCATACGATCACATCATCCACGTAGAGTGCAACAATCGGATGAAGCTTCTAGTTGTGCTGCATGTACAAGCTATGATCCACCTCACTACGCTTGAAGCCACGTTCCATGAAGCTTTCCATCTATTGGCACCAACATTGGGGCAATTGTTTTAGCCAATACAAGGACTTATGCAGCTTGCACACTTTGCCCTCAAGCATTTCCACCCCCTCCGGCACATCGATGTAAATTTCTTTGTTGACGACGTCGTTAAGGAAGGTGTCAGAAAATTGGCCCCCGGGTTGTGGAAGTTCCAATATGCCCCGACAGGTCTGCACTTGGTGTTTACGGCTTTCTGTTTTGTGTGCGGATTCTGGTTCTAAGCGTGAGCTTTCTGGTCACCTCACGTTATGTTTCTTGGAGTGGAAGAGAGTTGTGAGTAAGTCATTTTTGCAAAGGGAATAACGTAATTTTGCATTATTTTTTTACATGGACATGATCTGAACATTTATAGGGCTAGTCATGAGCTCTCCAACATACCAAACCTTGAGCGATTCATATCACCATAGCTCCCGCTTTGTCAGCCAAAGTGCTGCACCTCAATCCAGCCACTCAGTCAACAGCGCGCGCCATGTCACCCGCCGAAGCGCCCTCACACATCATTGACCCATCAAAATTCCATTCAGGAGGCGCAGATGTCCCTACACATAGTGGCGGTGCCCCTTGTGCCTTTGGGGTCTGTTTTTATGAGTTAATCATTGAGTTTGGTGATGGGAATTTGTGTGGTGTGAAACCTATCCGTGGACCTGCAGTCCAAATTTTGACAAGTCCGTGAGTAACAAAGCGTCCTTCTGAGATTCGGAATCAGACAGGGTTTTGGCTAAATCCCTCTGTAAAAAACTGCACTACTGGATCCGGTGTATTTTATCCACCGAACACCTCGGCAGTCTTCCGGAGAGAAATCCCCAAATGAACATTTGTTACTCATTCTGGTCCATTTTTCACCAACAGTCTGACCGCGGTCACCTCCCCGAGCCGCCGCGCTCACCTAAACTTTGGAATCCCATATCTCCCTCATTACTTGTCCGATTCCGGTGGAACAATTTCCACTCGATTCGAAGACTTCTCAACTTCCAGGGACAATCTTCCATTTCAAGATCCAAGCAATCCTCAAGCTGCTAGATCCAAGTTCAAGGAATTTCCTCTCTCTAGCAACTTGTCGGCGCCTCCTGACGCCGCACTTCGACATGCAAAGGGGAAAATTTTCAACATTCTTCCCCTTGCACCTGCCATGCCCACTGCTCCTGCTTGCTCTCACTCATCTTCAACTACGTCCTCCAGCCCATCATAGCTGGTCATCCCAAGCCCGGCCATACTTATCGCGTGCCGGTCCGCGGATTGTGCTTTGCAATCTGCAAACATGTTGTGCATCCTACAGTGAAATGGCACCACCTACCCCCTGTCAACAATTTCCCATGCATAGTGATAACACACGTCAATGTGCTTTGTCCTCTTGAGCTACGTTGGGTTCCTGGTCAGCGAGATGGAGCCGGTGTTGTCCTCTTGTTCCAACATAGGCTCCTACGTTAGCACGCCCAGATTCCCCAGCAACCTACAGACCCATACCGCCTCCTTGACCGCTTCTTCCAGTGTAATATAATCTGCTTCCACTGTAGAGGTGGTGACGTAGTCTTCCTTCCTACTGCACCACAAGACTGCTGCACCAACGAGGAAGAACACGTAGTCAGATGTGGACTTTCACTTGTCTACATCGCCAGCGTAGTCTACATCCGTATAGCAGACCAAATACAAGGGGTCTGCTCGTCCTTTGCTACCGAACCTCAAGAGCGCATGCCCCGTTGCCCTTAGGTAGCGGAGGATGCGCCTGACCACCTGGCTGTGTAGTGGCCCTGGATCGGCCACTTACTTGCTCACTTGGCCCACTGCATAGGCCAAGTCCGATCGAGGCACCACCATGGCGTACATGAATCTGCCCACTACAGATTGGTAGAGCACCTCTACCATATCCTCCCGGTCTTCTTTTGTTTGCATCGCCATTGTCGCACTGAGTTCACAGGTCGTGGAGACCAGACTGCCAACAAGTTTACAGTCCTCCATGCCATACAGATTTAAAACATTGGCCACGTATTTTTCTTGCCATAGCTCAAGCGTGCGTGCCCTCCGGTTCTGCGTGATGCTCACCCTGAGGTAGTACTCCAGCTCCTTCATGTTTGACATCTGGAATCTGCTACTCACCCACTCTTTCAACCGTTGTAGGCTCAGTAGATCCATCGAGCACAAAACTAGGTCATCCACCTAGGGTTCAACAATTTGATGGAGCTTTTTGTCGTGCCGCACGTACACGCTTTGATCTGACTCACAGCACTTGAAACTGAGTTGTGCCATGAAGCTGTTCATCTATTGGTACCATCATATAGGCAATTTTTTTAGCCCATACAAGGACTTGTGCAGCTTGCACATCTTGCCCTCTGGCGCTCCACTGCCTCGGGCACCTCCATGTAGATCTCTTTGTCTATGATACTGTTGAGGAAGGCCGTCTTTATGTCTATTTGGTGGAGCTCCATGTCCTTTGCGGCCGCCACCCCTATGATTGCCTGGATCCTTGTGAACTTGGTGACAGGAGCAAACGTCTCATTGTAGTGCCTACTTTCATGCTGTGTGTATCCCTGTGCCACCATCTGTGCCTTGTGTTTTTCAACCACAACTTCCTTTGTGAACTTGGTCTTAAAGACCCGCTTTGAGGCGATGACCTTGGCATCTTTCGGCTTATGAACCAGCTCCCATGTGTCATTTTCCGTAATGGACGTCACCTTGGATTTGATGGTTGCATCCCATTGATTCCTTTCGGGTCGTAAAAGCGCCTCTTGAACTTTAGTCGGCTCCGTTGATGCAACCGACATGCACCGTGTCATGCCGATCCATTGACCGGTGCTTGAGTTGAAGCGCTATCCCACTTTCTGTTGCCTCCCGCTACGGCACGTCAGTTTTGGTGGCGTATCATTGCTCTACTGATCCCTCCGACTCTGCGATCCTTTCGATGAATCATCGGCTAGACGGCTGCTTGAGGATCTCTCCCACTCTGAGAAACCATCATCCGTACGGACGGCACATCCAGTGGATCTTCCACCGATGCCTGATGCACATTTCACTGGGAGTGCACGCCTTGGCATCCTTGGTGCATCATCAGCCGGATCCTTCCGGTGGATCTCCTCATTAGCTTGATCGTCATCAGAGTCCTCTGCGCCGCCTGGCACTCTTAACCTTCAGGACCGCTGTTGGGTTGAGGTTGATGCTGTAGCTCGCTGTACGCACAGGTTCCACCCTAAATCTTTGCGATAATTCCGCCTCCATCGACATGGTCTTTACCATGTTTAGGAGCATCTGCTTTGCCCACTCGGCCAAGCCATTTGACTGAGGCAAATACTACATAGTGTGTTCCCATTTTATGACCTGCTTCTTCATGCACCTGCTACAGCCCTCGTACTCTCTGCCATTGTTGTTGCGTAGCGCTCTGACCTTCTGGTCAGTCTGCCTCTCCACCAGGGCAACATACTTATTCAGCCGGTGCAAGACCTCACCTTTCCACTTCAAGAAGTGAATGTAGAGATTTTTCTCTAGTCATGAATGAAGGTGACAAATTAACATGCACCGCTCTTTGACTCCATCTTGAATGGCTTGCACACGTCACTCTACACGACCTCCAGCAGGTCTGAGGCGTGATTCACGTTCTCGTCGAACGGTTTGTGCTGCGCCTTGCCCAAAGTGCAAGGCTCACAATTTTTGTGCTTTGCTACATCTTTTACCTCTTTTGCACTGACAATGATGAGGCTGCATACGAGCTCATAGTTTGCCATCTCCTTCACGACTGCAGGTGAGGAAAGTCTCAATTGTTTGTGCCAAAACTCCAGATCAGCTGCTCCTAATTTGGCCAGGTTGACGGTGTGTTCTTGCAAGCCTGCTAAATCTGTCGCCGCGGGGATCACCTTGGTCTCCACAATGCAGAGGCCTCTCTAACGCTTAGCCCCTTGTACACGCTTGCCGCCACCATCCTCCCGCATGACTATCCCATTTCTCTTGAAGAGCACCTTGTACTCGTTGTCCGTCAAGCGGCTCACACTAAGAATGTCAGCCAAGTCAGGTATGTGCTGCATGTCCTTGATGACGCATTGCACATGCTTCCCACCAACCACCACCTCCACGTCCACATATCCTTGGCTTGCCGCCGCCATGACCTTGTCGTTGGCAACCACCATGGACTTGCTGGACTTGGTGTAGTTGATGAACCCAACGTTCTTGACCTGGGTGTGCTCCTCCGCTCCTGAGTCAAGGCATTGCCAGTTCTTCTTGAGACAGTGATTTGGAGTGCCATTCAGAAATTCCTTCTTGCCTTTGGCATCCTTGCCGCCGGCCTTTGCCTCCTGGGATAACTCACAGGCCTAGTGGTCCTCCTTGCCGCAGTTACCGCACGCATCCTTCTTGGTTCCCTTCGTTTCGTTGCCATGTCCGCCACCTTCCTTGCCCCCGCTTCCGCCACAACGGGTTTTGGTGAGGAGAGCCGATGAGGAAGAGGACTCCACAATGCTCCATCGCTGCACCTTGTTGGGGATGTACTCTGCGACTGTGCCATAAGTGAGCTTGTCCCCTTTCCATCTTCCCAAGATGGTGATGAGATGGCTCCAATTTTCAGGAAGGGCCATGAGGAGGGCCATCACCTGTAGCTGCATGTCGATATTCCACCCCACATCGTTGCATTGTGAGGCAAGCGACTCTGCTGCATGGCATAGATGACATCATCTTCCTCCTCGATTCTCACGTCAAGAGTCACTTCAGTGCTAACATTGTATTCCCAAACCACTTAGATTGATGGATGGCACAAAGTTTTTGCCAAGCCTCGGCTGCCAGCTTGCAGCCCTGGAAGTAGCTCCACTACGACTTAGTCGTATCGGACACCAGCAGTATGAGCGCCTCTGTGTTCTTCTTTGAAAAGCCATCCTACTATGCATCCGTCATTGTCACTTTGTCGAGGACTTTTGTTCCCTTCATGACCTCCAGCAGTCCCTTATGCACGAGGTGCAGGTCGAAGTGCCACCTCCAAAGCCAAAAGCCAGGGCCACTTGCATACTTCTGGATGGGCTACTTCTCCTTCTATACCATCTACGCAGTCTTTCACTATGTGATCTCATAGTTTGACAGCAATGTCGTCCCCGGCGACAGCCTCGTCCACCACGAAAGCTGTGAGCGATGTCCAGACTGGTCAGGATGGTGGGCTCATAACCCTTTGTCAGAAAACCGGCCCTTGGATAGTGGCAGTTCCAACGTGCCCCAACGAGTCTGCAGTTGGTGTTCACGGCTTTCTGTGTTTTATGCAAGTTGTATAGTCTACGCGTGAGCTTTCTAGTCACCTCACGGTATGTTTCTTAGAGTTTGAGAGAGTTGTGAGATAGTCACTTTTCCGAAAGGAATAATGAATTTTTGCATTCATCTTTGTGCATGGACGTTATCTATCATTTTTAGGGCTAGTCATCAGCTCTCCAACGCACCAAAATATGTGTGATTTGGATCACCATAGCTCTCACTAGGACAGCCAAAGCGCGGTACCCTAATTCAGCCGCTCGGTCGACGACGTGCTCCATATCGCCCGCCGAGGCATCCTCACACATCAACGACCCATCAAAACGCCATTACAGAAGTGCAGATGTCCCTACGCATAATGGTGGTGCCCCTTGTACATTTGGAGTCTGTTTTGATGAGTTAATCATCAAGTTTGGTGATGGGGATTGATGTGGTTCGAAACCTCTCCGTGGACGTTCAGTCAAAATTTTGAGGTGTCCCCGAGTAAGAAAGCGTACTTCTGAGCTTAGTAACCTGAGTCAGGATTTTGGCTAAGTCCCTCAGTAGCAACTTACACTTATGGATCAGGTGGATATTATCCACTGAACGCCTCGATAGTCTTCTGGAGAAAAATCCCGAGATGGACATTTGTTACTCATTTCGGTTGATTTTTCACCAGCTTTCAAACAGTGGCCAACTCCTCCAGCCGTCACTCACACCCCAAATTTGGAAGCCCATATCTCCCTCTCTACTTGTCAGATTCTAGTTGAACAACTTCCACCGGATTAACTGACTTGTCAAATTTTAGAGGCAATTTTCCATTTGAATATCTCAGTGATTCTCAAGCTGCTAGATCCTATTACGAGGATTTCCCTATCTTTGGCAGCTCGCCGGCGACTCCGGGTGCCGCACTTGGGCATGCGAAAGGGAACATTTTCAGCAAAAGGTCATCTTAATGTCCTGTTGGCAGAGCTCCATATCCTCCAGGTTGCCATGACAAGGATCATCAAGATGCTTGTGAACTTGGCAATGGGAGCAAACTTCTCATCGTAGTGCTTGTCCTTACGCTGTGCGTACCCCTTTGCCACAAGCCGCACCTTGTACTTGTCCACCACACCTTCTTTAATGAACTTGGTCTTGAAGACCCACTTTGAGCCGATGACCTTGGCATCTTTCGGCTTGTCAACCAGCTCCCATGCATCACTTTCAGCAATCAACGCCAGATCCGAATCAATGGCAGTGTCCCGTAGCTCCCCCTTGGGCTGTGCAACTGCCTCTTGCATGGTCATCGGCATCGTTGATTCATCCAACATGCATCGCGCCATGCCAATCCATCGGCCAAGACCTGTAACAAAGGGCTTCCCGGCTCTCTGCTGCCTCCCGCTACGACATAGCAGTTTTGGTGGCTCCTTGTTGCTCTGTTGCGATCCTTTTGACTCGGCTCACTCTTGTGAAACATTGATCGGATGGCTCTCCAAGGGTCTCTCCCACAGCGGCAAAACATTGAACGGACGGACTGTAATTACAGATGATTTTTCTCTGACACGTGACGTGAACTCTGCCAAGAGTGTGCTTCGAAACCTGTAATGTCTTATCCGTTGGATCTGACTAATGGATCTCCAGCCTAGCTGCATCATCATCAGAGTCCTCCATGTTGACTGTTGCCTCTACTGCATTGTTTCTCTCCAACACCGCATCATCCACCTCTGCACCTGTTGGCTCCTTCTTGCCATCAAGGAGCTGGAACCACTCTCCGTCTTTTGGAGAGTACACAATGCTAATGTCACTACTACTACTATTGCTGTAGTGCTCCTGCTAGTTGAACTTGATATCATGGCTATAGATGATTTCTTGCGTGTACTGGTCCTAAAGTCGATGTGCCTTGTAAGCGTTTTTGTAGCTGAGGAACAAGCACAAGTTGTCAGTGACTCGAGCTGCTTGTCATGCAACTGTGCTGTTTACACCATCGGGTGCTCCTTGCACCCAGAAATCTTTAGATGTGCCACATTTGGCTTGCATCCTCTCAAAACCTATTGTGGCGTCCCCTAGTCGCCCGTATCCTTCACCACTGCTGTTGGGTGAGGTTGATGCAGAGACGTCTTGGGCGCAAGTTGCCGTGATATGGACAATTTGACCCTGCGGATCCGTGTGTCAAGTTGAGAATGGTGCATACTGTTAGCTACTGAGCTAACACCTCTAGCAGAGAACCGCGAAACCAAAAATACCACAAAGGGTTTTAGGCCTTCTTCCTTTGTTGACATCTTTCATGCATCCCCAACTTAATCAGGCATACTCTTCACCTTCAAGAGTACTAACGGCTTTGCATTACATCTCAAGAATAGCTCAAGTCATCAATACGCAAGAGAGAATCAAGAAATGGTTGACTGATCAGCATGCAAGACAAGTCATTTTATAGTTGTCTTTCCAGTCCAAAAACTCAAAAGCACATTCCTGGGAAGTGGCCTGAACAAGCCACATCACCAATAGACCTGCAGTATGGGCTTGATACATAAGCATCTTAGTGTTAAGGTGACAGACCAATCATGTAGTGTCGAAGAAGCTACAGATTTTTTTTCTTGGGAGCTTCCATAGCAAACAAGATGTGCATGGGGCCAGGATCGAACTCATGACCTCTCATTTGGCCAAGGTAACCACTCACCCACATGGTGTACTCGTAGGTCATATCTCACATGAGATGGAGCATAGTTGATTCACATCACAACAGATCCAGGGGTCATACCTCCACAAGGGGCAGAGCATTCCTGATCTGTCCAAAAACACTGAACAAGGGGCAAAAACAATCAACAAATCTCTCCCTTGCACCTTGCCTCAGTGAGCATCATCATTCTTCATCACTTACGTTGACCATGCCAATACATTGCCTGCCCGCCTGGTTGAGATCCTTGTTGAGTGGATTTGTAAGCATGTCAGTCCGGTTCAGCTTGGTACGCACGTACTCAAGCTCCACTTTCTGCTTGTAGACCAATTCTCGAGCATAGTGGTAGCAAATCTTGATGTACTTTGTGTGCATGGAGCGGACGGGATTCTTAGACATGTCAATCGCGCTCATGTTGTCAATCTTGATGACCTTGCCGTTGCCTGTGGTGCCTTCATCTCAGGGAGAAAGCTTCATAGCCACTGCATCTCTTTACATACCTCAGCCAAGGCGATGTACTCAGCTTCAGCTGTTGACAAAGAGACACATTCCAGCTTGCAGCTTGCCCAACTGAATGTACCTCCATTCAGCATACACACGAAGCTGGAGGTAGATTTTCTGTCATCGATATTCCTCCCCAATAAGTATCGGTGTAGCACATGAGACGGAGTCATGGAGATCCAACGATGCCTCCAAACTGGAACCCCACATGCTGCGTCCCCTCAAGGTAGCGCATGATGCGCTTCACGGCCTGCCAATGAAGTGGATCGGGATTGGCCACAAACCGGCTTATCTGCCCAACAGCATGGGCTTTATCCGGTCGGGTGGCGACTATGGCATACATCAGACTGTCCACTATAGACTAATATGGGATGCCCAGCATGCGAGTTTTCTCCGCATCGTTGGATGGGGACATGGATGTGGAGAGTTTGCACTCCGACCTCATGGGTGTGCTAGCAAGCTTGCAATCTGCCATGTTGTATCGTTTGAGGATGGAGTCAATGTATTTTGTCGGGTTTAGGCAGATGGTACCTACTTCTTTGTCGTTCTTGATGGCAATTCCAAGATATAAGTCAAGAGGACCCATGTCCTTCATCTCCAATCTTCTACTGAGCTGCCCCTTGAGATCATCTAGCAGCTGCGTTGAAGAAGAGCAAAGAATCAGGTCATCAACGCACAAGGTGACCAACACAGTCCCTTTGTCGCTCTCATGCATGTACATGCTAGGATCACTGACGCAGTGCATGAAGGACTCGTTGGCCATGAACATGTCCATCTCCTTGTACCAAAGTCTTGGCGCCTATTTTAGCCAATAGAGCGCCTTCACCTTGCCCTCGGGAGCATCAACCCCCTCTAGAACCTCCATCAGTACCTCTTTGTCAAGTTTTCCATAAAGAAAGATTGTCTTGACATCCATCTGGTGGACCTCCATTTTCTCAACAGTAGCAATGGCGAGCATTAACCGGATGGAGGAAAACGTCACAACTGGAGTAAAGGTCTCATCGTACTCTGTGCCAAGCCATTCGGAGAACCCCTTTGCTACCACCCGTGCTTTGTACTTGTCTATCTTGCCATCTTGTTTCCTTTTTCCTTTCAGCATACACTTGGACCCCACAATGAGAGCCTTAGCGAGCCTTTCCACCAACATCCATGTTCAAATCTCCTCGGTGGAGCTGAGTTCACTGCAAATTGCTTTGTCCCAATCCACTTTGTCAGGCCGAGTGAGTGCCTCTACGACAGATGTTGGCTCCTCTTCAACCAAGAATGAATAGTTGAAGCCTGTCCATTCACCCATATCTGTGGCGTAATGTTTTAAAGGTGCTTTGAGCTGTGAACTGCTCCTTGAACCTATTGGCTGGTGCAGTTGATGTGGAGACTGGAGGTCTGGTTTGTCGTTGATGATGGGAGGGGCATCTTTCTCATGTTCCGGAGGGTCGGATATGTCGGAATCAGAGTCTGATTCCTCCGAGTCATCTTCATGAGCTCTTCTCCCTGTTGCACCACCCATCCCATGCCATTGTGCTGGTGCTTTGTCTCCCTCTTCAAGGAGAGTGAGCCATTCTCCCTGTTTTAGAGTGTTCTCAAGTTCGAGAAGCTCTCCCATACTCGAAGACCTTTCATGGAAATCCACGTCTTTGTTGCGGATGACCTTCTTGGATCTTTGGTCCCATAGTCGATAAGCTTTGTGGGCGGTGTCATAACCGATGAAAATATATTTTCGTGCTCTTGCATCGAGCTTTCCAGTGCCCTCACCGGCCTGGACCTTGGCAAAGCCGGTGCAACAGAACACCTTGAGATGGGCGGTGTCTGGCTTCCTGCCTGACCATGATTCTTGAGGCATCTTTAGCTGCTGTTTCTACTTCTTCTTGCCTCTCCTTTGCAGAGATGCTGCAGGTGTGAGGTTCACAAGATAGGTAGCCATACGTGCTGCTTCTTCCTAAAACATAGGAGGCAGCTTGGCGTCAAAGAGCATACACCTTGTCATGCCCAAGAGGGTCTGGTTCACTCTCTCTGCTATGCCATTGCTTTGAGGTGAGTAGGGGGTCATTTTCTGGTTTTCAATTTCCTGCAACTTGAGCCACTCCCTGCAGGCTTCTGTTGAAATTTTACATAACAGAATCTTTAGGAATCTTCAGATGCAGTACTCTGATAGGTCGATTCCTTGATGCTCTACTCGATTGTTGATGATGACCTCTCAGCCACGTATTACCACTAATACATACACAGGCACTCTTGCCTCAGTAATGTCACTGACTGTGCGATTCAAGAGTATGAGCTGAAGGCACAGCTACACGAATCGTCTCACAAGCTTTCCAACGGTACCAAGCTTGTTGAAAATGATCTCACACAGACGAAGTAATAGAAAATACAAACCTACAGCTACTTATCTGTCTGTACTAGCTAGGAGCAGAAAAGTACAAGTGTTGACGTAGTCCGGTATCCTTGTGTCTTCCAGTTCTTAGTCACAGGATCGTCCGGACGCCGCTCGATGATCTCCGATCATCGGTAGACCAAGGTTGGCGGATGCCCAGCGCCCTCGGTGCGATCCACGGATGAGATCATCCACATCTGTGGTAGCTTCTCATGGTCGTTGATCTGGCTCAGGCGTTTGACAGAATGACCGCACCTCGTGACTCAGCAATGGCTTTGATCATTCCAACTGCCCTTGCAAGATTCGTGATCACAGGATCCATCTTTACAAAGAACAATATCTTTCGCGTGCTCCTGTTCCTTTCCACGTCAGCAGACTCAAAGTCAAGAGGAGCTCACGCTCACACTCTCGCTTCGTCTGCCAGACCACACACCCTGTTTGTCCAAAACCTGCCAAAATGTATCGCTTCTAGTACCACTATTCAATCAGCTCTCCGGAGCTCCAATAGGATGAGTAGAGTGAATAGGGCTGCGGATGGATGGATTAGTGGGATGCCTAAAGAGGCCTACCCACAGCCATACCATGTCCTGCCATGTAGGATAGACAGGAGGGTCGAGAGAAGGATGGGGATCTCTCTCTCGGCCCTCTTGTTTTCCTTTTTGTTGGTGTTGTGCCGAGCCCAGCAGACCGTTGGATCGAGGCAATCTGACGGCTGTCCTTTTTCCAACATTCCCCCCCTTGTCGATCCAGCACCGATGAGGTTGGAGCCGACAAGTGGAAAAGGAGAGAAGCCCCCCCGTGAGAGTAGAGCTGGAAGAATGGGGACGACGTAAAAAGAGACAGGGCGAGGCATGGGAATGCCCAGTGAAAGAGATCCCCCCCGGGCCAACCAAGCCTCGACAGAGAGGGAGAGAAAAAGGAAGTCCGGAGGAACAAGACGTAGGGTGTACAGTGGGCCGGTGAGAACGTTTTAGCCCGGGCAACGCCCCGACTGCTGAGAAATAGACCGGTCCCAACAGCACACCCTGCCCGGACTCGGGGGAGTGGGCCCCCGCCCGCTCATCCGGCCCGAATGGTGAGCTGACAGGGGCAGCCCACCCAACGGGGTCTGAAGACAGGAGAAGAACCAGGCAGGATATAGCTGGAGAAGGTTTGCAGTTGCGAGCGGCGTGGCTCCGGCCTTGAACTGGCCAGCGTGAGAGGACGTTGGCATTATGCGAGGACCGAAGCGCGAGAGGAAGAGGAGAAGGAGGTGCAGATGCGAGGAGACATGCAACAGTGGCAGGTAGAAGCAAGGGAAGTGGGGATGCGGTCGCACGCGACCCGCGTCCGTGCCAACGCCTCATGTGGGGTGCACGGAAATGGGAAGCGACGACGGCTCCACCGGGGACCATCTCTGTCCGTCCCAACGCCTCATACGGGGGGGATGGAAAGAGAGAGCCGGGAATGAGCGGCAGCGGAGGAAGAGCCGAGAAGAGGCAGCGCCGATAGATGTCAGGACAAGGAGAGAAGACCCAGGCAAGTGCAGAGATGAGCGTGGCGATCGGCAGAGACAGCTTTGGTGAAGATGTCAGCAGTCTGATCAGCAGTTGGGAGGTAGTATATGACAACCTCGCCTTCCACGACGGCATCGCGAACGTAGTGGTACTTCCAATGGACATGTTTGGTGCGATCATGGAGAAACGGATCCTCGGAAAGAGCAATGGCGCCTTCGTTATCACAGTGGATGGACGTGGGTTCAAGTTGATCAAACCCAAGTTCGCTCAAAAGCATGCGAAGCCAGACCGCCTCTCTTGTGCATTCACTTTTAGCAATGTATTCAGCTTCCGTAGAGGAGAGAGCGACCACATATTGCTTCTTGCTGCGCCAGCTGACGGGTCCACCATTCAGAAGGAAAACATACCCAAAGGTGGAGCGGCTTGTGGTGTGATCACCAGAGAGATCAGCATCACAGAAGCCCTGGAGAACATTGTTCCCAGCAGAGTAGCGGATAGCAAGAGAGGCAGATCCATGGAGGTAGCGAATGCTGCGCTTGGCGGTCACGATGTGAGCTGCGGTAGGGCGTTGGCATCCTTGACTGAGAAGGCCAACAGCAAATGAAAGGTCAGGTCGCATAGCCACAGAGGAGTACATCAGGGAGCCCACCATGCGCGGGAAAACTTGGGCATCTTCCAAGGAGGCCAAAGGTGTGGCTGCTGTGACTGGTTTGGTAAGGCCGTGATCCTTGGAGAGCGGTGTAGTTTGTGGAGTGGATGTACCAAGCTCGAAATTGTCGGCCACACGTTGGGCATAAGTGACTTGAGTGAGCGTCACCTGACCGTGCGTGATGCCATGAGTGACTTGAATGCCAAGGTAGTACTTGAGGGGCCCCATGTCAATCATCTCAAAGCGACGAGACAGTTGCTGTTTGAGTGTATCCAGAACAAAGAGGGACGGTCCAAACAGGATGAGGTCGTCCATGTAGAGAATAATGCCGAGAAGATTTGACCCTCCACGGAAGTACACTGAGTGGTCAGAGTGAAGGCGTTGGAGACCTTGGACCAGAAAGAATTCATGGATCTTCAGGTTCCATTGTCATGGAGCTTGCTTCAGGCCATACAGAGACTTGTTGAGCTTGCAGACGTGATCGGGTTTATCTCGAGATATGAAGCCCTCTGGTTGGGTCATGTAGATGATTTTGTTGAGGTCACCATTGAGGAAGGAACTTTTGACGTCCATTTGATGGAGATGCCATTTGTTGTTGGTGGCCAGAGATAGGATCACCCTGATAGATGAGTACTTGGCTACTGGTGCAAAGGTGTCTTGATAGTTTACCCCAAGAACTTGACCGTAGTCGCGCGCAACGAGACGGGCTTTGTGGCGATCAGGTGTACCTGTACTGGTCAGCTTGGTCTTGAACACCCACCTACATGGAACAATGGGCGTGTTGGGTGGCCGAGGAACCAGATCCCATGTGTGCTGCTTTTGAAGTTGAGAGAGTTCCTCTTGAGCTGCTTGGCGCCATTGGTCGGCATCCGGGCAATGCATGGCATCTTTGAAGCTGGTAGGGTCCACCACTTGTGTGAGTAGTGCTGTATGATCAAAGTCGTCGTCTGTTGAGAGCTCAGTTGTTGACAGAAAATCAAGCTGAAGGAATGTCGGAGGCCTTGTGAGTCGGGCGGACCGGCGTAGTCCTGATTGTGACGGAGTGCTGGAGACGACCATCTGTGGAGCAACGGGAGCATCATGATGTTCCTCTGGGACCACAGGAGGGAGTACACCAGCGTGGTCATCAGGTGTGGGGTCGACTGAGAATTTTGAAGAGGTGGAGGAGTTGTCTCAATGTAGACAGTGGGTGTGACTGCTGGTGGTGTTGTATCATGTGCTCGATTGAAGAAACTTTCATCGAAGATGGGTTATCTGCTCCGAATCACACGTTTGGAGTCTAGATCCCAAAATCGGTAGATGTTGCATGTCTCGTCCCCAAGGAGGATGCAGACTTTGGATCATGGATCAAGCTTGGAGCGCTCTTCTGGCCGGACCCAGGCATGTGGTGTACATCCAAATATACGGATGTGTCCCAGATAGGGCTTGTTCCCGATCCATGCTTCGTAGGGTGTTGATGCACCTGCAGGCAACTTAGCTGTGGGAAGGCAATTTGTGACATATGCTGCAGTGTGGAGAGCTCTAGCCGAGAAGGCAGATGAGAGGCCAGCTGTATGGAGCATGGTCTGAACTCTTTTGAGAAGGGTCTGATTCATCCTCTCTGCTTTGCCGTTCTGTTGTGGAGTATATGGCACCGTGGTTTGATGTTGAATGCCTCTTTCATCGTAGAAGGCTTTGAGGTTGCAGTTGAAAAACGTAGTCCCGTTGTCAGTGCGGATTTTCTTGAATGTCAGGCTGGTCGCGTTTTCAACCTGTCGGACCCAAGTTTTAATTTCATCAATAGCGTCAGATTTGAAGCGGAGGATCCGGGTCCAGACCATATGTGTGTAGTCACCCAGGATGACAAGAAAATAGTGCTTGTTGGAGAGGCAGCCTTCCTTGATGTAGCAGAGATCCATGTGCATGAGTTCTAGGCACTCATGGGTTCCATGTGACGGGAGTATTTGAAAAGAAGTTCGATGTTGTTTGCCTATGATACAACCTCTGCACATGGGTGCTTCTCTGTCTGGCAGTAGACTGTCCGAAAGATCATGAGCAACTCAATCTATAGCCATTTTGGTTAGAGTTGGATAGCTGACGCGTGCCAGTCGCTTGTGCCAAAGTTTTGTTGTGGTTGGCAGAGTTGTTGTCTTTGCCGGTGTAGGTGAGGAAGCCACAAAAGCCATCTCTTGTATTTCTAAGTGTCTTGAGGATTCGTTGGTGTCGAGAATCATCAGATTTTCCATTCGAGTAGCCACTGCTGCCAGTTGGGATGTCTGGTTGTACACCTTGTAGTTCTTATCAGTATCAAACACAACTTTGAAGCCTTTGTCGTCGAGCTTGGTAACTGAAAGAATATTTGCGGCAAGGTCTGGGACATAGAGTACGTCCTCAAAGGTCCTTATTGTTGGTTTTCCATTGCACTTAATGCCAACCTTGACTGTTCCTTGCCCGTAGGCAGGGATAGTTCTCCCATCACCAAGGCGGACTTCTTGTGGTGTCAGAAAATGCTTGAAGTTGATAAACCAGTCGTTCTTGCAGGTCATGTGTTTCGTACAGCAAGAGTCCATGATCCATGTTTGAATGCCAGCAGCCAGGAGAAGGAAATTTTCAATTGAGCACATGGCCAACTCTTCAGTCACAAACTCTTCTTCTGCCAGGGTGTGGTGTGCTGCAGCTTCTGTTTCTGAGCCATAGGTTGAATGCTCTGGCTGTGTGGCTGACATGTCTTTGTCAGGCAGGATCGGTCCATCAGACAGAATATTCAACTGAAAGTTGTCTTCTTTGTCTGATAATTCCTATGCTTTTGTAGATCCTGTAAAAAAGCGGCCACGGTGGACATGTAAGTCATCAGCATTGCTTGGTGTGGTCGGCGAGAGCCATAATGACGAGCAAAGTATGGCCACAGTTTAGGGCAGTCCAAGGCAATATGTCCCTTTTGCTTGCACGTCCAGCACACTCGATCAGTTGGTGGAACAAAGTCCCGTGGTGAGTGAGGAGTTGGTTGATCTCTGTTGTTGATATGCGCAGGAGAGTCCTGACTGCCATTACCATAGGCTCCAAACTTCTTCGTCCGTTGTCCTTGGTATTTGGTCACAAGGCCAATTTCACCTCCATTGTCCTTGACATATTGTTCTTCAACCATCATGAGTTCTTCGACAGCCTTCTCCAAAGTCAGAGAGTATGGTTGACTTCCAGGTGGTGTTGGTGCTGGTGCTGCTGCTAGTGCTGCTCCAACGACAACACCAGGTGCCCCACCTGCGGCTCTTCCTTGTGCATCAATAGCTTGCTGCAGTGTTGTTCGGAGTTCAGCAAGTTGAGCATCAAAGGTCTTCCCTTGTTTCTGAAAGGTCTGAAGTCTGTTGATGATGTCTTTAAATCTTGCAGGTAGTCCACAAAAAATGGTTAGTACTAGGACTCTTTCAGAGATCACTTCTCCCATGGATGAGATGCGGCTGGCCAGATGTTAAGATGGGACACGTGATCTTCCAGACGTGTTCCTTCTTCCATCTGTTGAGTATGAAACTCTGTCAAGAGGCTTCCCAATTCAACATCGCTCATCCTGTCATAGCGGCTCTTCAGGGCCTTCAAAGCTTTCCTTGGACAGTTGGTTGGGTTGTTTTCTCTAATGATGAACTTGAGTCGTTCTCTTAGATTCAGCGCCAGAATTGAAAATGCCTGGTCACAATGCCGCTTTCAGCTGACTTGTTCTTCAGGTGATGCTCCTGCAGGTAATGTTTCAGTGGGAGGATCGCGGACGACTTCCGATAAGCCTTTGTTTAGAAAAATTATCTCGATGTTGAATGCAAAGATATGATAGTCATCGCCGTCGAATGGCACCACTTTGAAGTGGTCTCCATTGTTGATTGTTGCCGCCATTGTTGCGTATATCTCAAGATACCACCTGCTCTGATACCAAATGTTGAAATTTTACATAACAGAATCTTTAGGAATCTTCAGATGCAGTACTCTGATAGGTCGATTCCTTGATGCTCTACTGGATTGTTGATGATGACCTCTTAGCCAGTATTACCACTCATACATACACAGGCACTCTTGCCTCGGTAATGTCACTAACTCTGTGGTTCAAGAGTATGAGTTGAAGGCACAGTTACACGACTCGTCTCACAAGCTTTCCAATGGTACCAAGCTTGTTCAAAATGATCTCACACAGACGAAGTAATATCAAGTACAAACCTACAGCTACTTATCTGTCTGTACTAGCTAGGAGCAGAAAAGTACAAGTGTTGACGTAGTCCGGTATCCTTGTGTCTTCTAGTTCCCAGTCACAGGATCGTCCGGACGCCGCTCGATGATCTCCGATCATCGGCAGACCGAGGTTGGCAGATGCCCAGCGCCCTCGATGCGATCCACGGACGAGATCGTCCAGATCTGCGGTAGCTTCTCATGGCCGTTGATCTGGCTAAGGCGTTTGTCTCACGATGACAGAATGACCATACCTCTTGACTCAGCAACGGCTCCGATCACTCCAACTGCCCTCGCAGGATTCGTGATCACAGGATCCATCTTTAGAAAGAAAAATATCTTCCGTGTGCTGCTGTTCCTTGCCACGTCAGCAGAATCAGAGTCAAGAGGAGCTTACGCTCGCACTCTCGCTTCGTCTGCCAGACCACACACCCTGTTGGTCCAAAACCTTCCAAAATATATCGCTTCCAGTACCACCATTCAATCAGCTCTCCGGAGCTCCAATAGGATGAGTGGAGTGAATAGGGCTACGGATGGATGGATCAGTGCCCACAGCCATACCATGCCCCGCCATGTAGGATAGACAAGAGGGTCGAGAGAGGGATGGGGATCTCTCTCTCGGCCCTCTTGTTTTCCTTTTTGTTGGTGTTGTGCCAAGCCCAGTAGATCGTTGGATCAAGGCAATCCGACGGCTGTCCTTTTTCCAACAGCTTTGTACTCTCCCCCATTGTCTGTCCTGAATGCCTTCACCTTATTTCCACTCTATTGCTCAACCATAGGGACAAAGACTTACAGATTCTCATATAACTCACTTTTCTTTTTTTAAAAGTATATCCAGACTTTGCGGTTACTGTTGTCGATGCATGAGAGGAAATATCTGTTGTCTCCATTTAACGGTATAGAAAATGGACCACACACGTCAGAGTGGACGAGATCAAGAGGTGCGAGAGCACGCGTTCCATTGCGCTTGAAGTGTTTCCTTTTTGCCTTGCCTTGAAGGCATGGCTCACACATGATCTCGGCTCCCTCCACCTCATCACCTAGCTACATCCAACACAGTAGCTCCTGCTTTCCCACAAGCTCCAATGTGTGATGAGCAAGGTTTCCAAAGCGCCTTTGCCACAAGTTCTTGGAGGATGTGTACAGGCTAGAATGAACAACCACAATGGTTGTATTCGCTTGCGGTATTGTTGCCAAATCATCTACTTCCAGTACTTCCGCTACTCCAACATGTCCTTACTCATCTGAGTCTATATCTTTGCTCTCCACATCATCAGTCTTGACCGAAGATTCAGCCATTGAAATTATCGTTTTGGTCTGCAAGACGTAGATTCCATCAATGCGAGGAACATGTGCAACAACCTTCTTGGCAGTGTAGGAGATGTTGATGTCCCTAATAGGGACTATCACCACTTCCTTCTCTGGAAAGACCACTTCCATGCCATGGTCAATTATCTTAGAGATGGAGAGGAGGTTGGCTGTGAAGGAGGGCAAGTAGACCACCCCCTCTAGCTTGAGGTTGGAATCTCCACTGTTGAAACCCATTGTGACTAGCTTGTCACTAATCCCCTCAGTTGTTTCAACATTGCCATTGGCGACTCTGAAGTTCTTCTTGCATGGAGCAAGAGAGATGAAGTCTCTCTTCTTGTGAGCGGTGTGTTCGTTTGAACCCGAGTCAAGGCCGTAGGCTCCTGGCCTGAGTATCGCCCTCCCTTTGTTGGAGGCACACTTTGCCATCAAGCTTGTGGGATCCTTCCCACCATTCTTCTCACGCCATTCATCCCCGTCTCCTCCCACTCTCTTGGGTGCACGGCTCTCTCGAGCCCATTGTGCAGCCTTGCCATAGTTATGGCAGTTAACTTGGCGCTTTGCACCCCTTCCACTATTGCTAGTGCTGTTGTTTCCCTTGTACCTGGAGGACAAGGAATTGCGAAAGGTTCTACTGCTCCGTGAGGCAATGGAAGCCATGTTTGTTTCACTGCTGCTACGACAGATGGCTTCATTTTGCACATAATCGGAGACGGTGGTGTGGGAAAATTGATCTTACGTCCACCCTCCTATCAATTTTATCATGAGATCCAAGCTTTCCAATAGCGTCATCAGAAAAATCATGGCCTGCATATTGGACTTCATGTCCCACCCCATGCCGGTGGCTTGTTGCAAGAGTGTCTCAAACTTCTAAATAAAGGCGGAGACATCCTCCCCTTCACCAAGCCTCATGCGAATGAGGTTTTGTAAAATGAAGAGACGGTTGGCAAGTGAGGAGGACTAAACACTTTGCTGAGTTTGGCGTATACCGCAGCGACCACTGTACAACCGCTGATGTGTGAAAGGACTGAGGATTGTATGGATGATACAAGAATGGCGAGAGCCTTCTTGTTGAGCTTGACCCATGCCACAAGGTCAGCACTCTCTTCCTTTGGTGCTGTGATACTTCCGTAAAAAAATTCTAGCAAATCTCTCTCATCCATGATGATCACAAAATGCCACTTCCAGAGTGCAAACCCCTCTCCATGAAACTTGAGGATGGGCGAATGATTCCTTGGTTCCCCTGTCCCTGCCATCCCTACAACTACAGCTTCTCTAGCTACTGCACCTGTTGTTGATTCCGATGTACCTATGTTTGAGGCCGTTGTAGGCTGTTGGTGAGAAGAGGCAACTGCTTCCCATGTTCACGCTGGCTGTTGCAAGCAGGTGTAGGCTTATGTAGGCTGATGTAGGCTGATGTCGGCTCCCAGGGTAGAAAGGTGCAGATGTGTTGCATTCCCCTCCTGTTGATGTTGACCTGCAAACAAAGACATTGGGTGAGAGCAAAGGGGATCTCACTGCTTGTGACCTAGCGGTTGCATGTTTGAATCTTTTCTAACCAGAGGAGTGGGCCCATATCCTTTTGTTAGCGATTGATATAAGACTTCTGGCAGAGGAGCCGTACAACCGAAAATCTCACAAAGGTTTTTAGGCCTTCTTCCTTTATTGACATGTGTCATGCACCCCAAACTTAATCACACATACACTTCACCTTCAAGATTACTAACGCCTTAGCATTACATCTCAAGAAGAGCTCAAGTCGTCAATACGTAAGAGAGCATGAAGGAAGCGTTGATTGATCAGCATGCAAGACAAATCCTTTTATATAGTCTGACCAGTTCTAGAACTCAAAAGCACATTCCTGGGAAGTGGCCTGAACCAGCCGCATCACCAATAGACGTGCACTGTGGGCTTGACACATTAGCATCCTAGTGTCAAGGTGACAGACCGACCATGAAGCGTGCAAGAAGCTACAGAATTTCTTTCTTGGAAGCTTCCATAGCAAACAAGATGTGCATGGGGCCAGGATCGAACTCATGACCTTTCAACTTGGCCAAGGTAACAACTCACCCACATTCACAGGTCATATCTCACATGAGACAGAGCATAGTTGAGTCACATCACAATAGATCCAGGGGTCATACCTCCACAAGGGGCAGAGAATTCCTGATCCTTCCTAAAACAATGAACAAGGGGCAAAACAATCAACACATATGATGATAAAAGGATGGAAGATTGATGATGAGCTGGGCGTAGGGGCGAAACCACATGCGTTGCGGAGGAGTTGGGCATGGACACATGTAACCGCGAGATGGACAGCTTGACTAGGTGGATCGTTGTGCCAAGCGAAGATGGTGATGGGAGATGATTGCGGAAAATAAAAAATCTAGGCCCAGGGGCAAGACCGCATGTGCTGATTGATAGAGGGGCAAAAGTGTGGCAAGGGAAAGGCTGGTGCCCATGCGCCGTGAGAAATCTGCTACCGGCGTGGGTGCAGGCGGCTCTGAGACTAGCACGTGCAGGTCTGAGTGCTGGTCACAGATGCTGATGATGTTGAGTCGGTGACAGAGGATGAGGTTTGGGTGCATGGGCAGATCACGTGTGCTGCAAAGGAGATTTAGCATGTGTGCAGGTCACCACAAGATTGGCGGTTTGACCGGGCGGATCCTGTCAGAAGATTAAAGGTGCTGATGTTGAGTGGACGCGGTCACAATGACGAGCATTGTGGCTCAGGTGGCAGCACAAACATAAGCAAAGCGGAAGCGGCGACGGAAAACGGAATGCAAGTCGAAGAGGAAGGAAAGCAGAGGAATAATTTGTGGGTGAAGCACTGGAGGTGCGGGCACTGAAGATCAGATGTCTTTAGTGGACGCAGCACTTTTGGAGAGAAGGAAAAAATCTTCCTCGAAGGTGCGGGCGTTGCTAATGTATGAGTGACGTTGTCTGCAAAGGACTGGGCACAGTGCGAGGGCACGGGCGCTGAGAAGTGATAAGAGAAAAAGGGACTGGAGGCGGCCCAGAGGACAAGCCTGAAGAGGAATCCAATGGATTAATTACTCAATAGAATACAAGCAGTACAAATAGGTCGAGTCCGAGCCTAGTGCGCTTCGTCGAGCGGGCATAGTAGTGAGGTGGTGACTCGGGCAAGGGAGGGGGCAGGAGCGCCTCGAGATCACAATTCAGCTTTGCTAGCCGTATGCCTAGAGGAGTGACGTGTGCAGGTGCAATCTCCGCAGGAGGATTCGCCTTGATCGTTGTTGCACGAAGCCGTTGGCTTGGTCTTGGCAAGGCTTGCACATTGGTCGGTTGCAAGACCGTTCCTACATTGGTTGTATGTCTCCAGAGCTGAACCTGTGCTTTCACTCTTGATTTTCTCTCAGTGGTTACACCCCTTGAAGCGATCTTTGAGATAATGTCCGACAGATCCTTGTGCCAAGCACAAGGATCTGACGAGGGTGACGATGAACGGAGGAGGTGGATGAGGCTGATAAGGCTGCTTGTAGAGAGAAGTGGCTGTGGATGGGAGAAGGGCAGATGCAAATGTGGAAGGAGCACGGCAGATGTAGAGGAGGATAGCCTGATGAAAAGATTGCAGAGGACACGGTGGATGAAGTAGAAGCGGCCAAGGAAGCCAATTGATCAATGACAAATCAAGGAGTTCCTTTTGTTGTCAAGAGACTGACGTCGTTTTCCCCAGTTTACTTGAGATGGACATCTTGGTGGTATTCAATGTCCTAACGCTAAAAGTTGCCTGTCTTCAGAGACGGTCCAAGAGGAGCAGAGACATTGGCTGATGTCAGGAGAGTGACGGCTTGTGTCCCCAGTTGGCTTGAGATCGACGAGCAGGAAGACTGGTGATGTCCGATATCCTGACAGTCAACTATGTTTTGCTACCTACTGGGATGAGGAGAGGCAGCGCAAGAAGGCAGCTCAAGAGAATGACACAAAGCAAAGGAGGAGAGGATGGAGAAAGATGATGGTAATGCATACTAAGTAGATGGAGCATAATGAAGCGGATGCAATGATCGGAGAATTACAGAAGAGTGAGGGCAATGCGAGAGGCGGAGGTGGCAGGTGGCTTTTGCGAAGATGGCGGTAGAGGGTGGCTTGGCAACTGCTTTCTAGGTGTTGACTGCGGAGGAAAGCCGGTCGTTTCCACGGGCATGTGATTGGACACAGGGTTCTTTCAGGGCAATGAGAGCCACCAAAGCTCAAGAAGCACACAAAACAATGCTGCTGACATCAGCTGCAGATTAAGTGGAGGAGGCATAGGCAGGCGAATGCATCAAGGATTGGAGACCGCGATTCACCACATGCGAGTGAATGAGCACAGGGAGACCCGTTAATCTTTTGATTTATCACTATAGCCGAGAAGAAGAAGCAAAGTATGTATAGATGGCATACATAGCAGAAGTGGTAGTAGACAATGGTGGGGGAAGAGCAGATGGCATGAGGATGCGGTTGTGGTGACAAAGAGATGACGTACTCAGGGAACAACAGGCAATGTTGCCTGAAGTTTTGATACCATGTCAGAAAAGTGGAATGAGTGGAGTGAATGATGGAAGAAGTAAGAAAAAGTAAAGGAATGCACGAAGGCATAGAGAGGCAAGGATGGAAGAAGGAACCCTTGATGCAGTGTGAATATTTGAGTAGACGAAATGCATATATGACCAATGGACTCATTTTTGACACTTTGTATCAACAAGTGTATTGGGAAGTGAACAAACTAGTGAAAATGGATGGTTCACAGAAACTACTATATATCACAAAAGCCCATTAGAATTTTATTCCATGCAAGAAATGTCCATCTTGACTTTTCTAAAGTGCATTCATGTGGATGTTTTGTGAGAAATGTTTGCATATGGGAATACACTCATTCATACACTGATCAACAAGTGCGTGAAATTGAGGTGATTAACCATAACTCAAGCAAAGATGAGAGTGCAGTAGGAGACAAGAGAGAGTGGAAAGGTAGACAGGAGGATCTCGAGAGAATGCCGTTTAAGTGACTGTGGCACTGATGTGTTGAGAAGAATTGAGCAAAGGAGCAAGAGTGACAGAGCAAAGGGAAGCAAAGCCGAAGATCGAGAGTAGATGGCAAAGGAGGAATAGGTGAGAGGTGAGAAGAGCAGAGACACGGCGGTGAAAGCCACGGAACCAAAGGTAAACAGGATAGAAAGACCGTTTTAGGTTAAACTAAGAGGGAATGAACATCCTCTATGTATACAACAAAGCAAGAAAAGCGAGCACAAGCAACGGCTTCTTTCCGCTAGCTAGACGCAGGTGACACCTATCACTATATTAGGGACTAACTTGGTTGTCTGACACAAGGTTCAGAATGACCAATGGACTGTTTCCAAGGTGGTGTGGTCCATGACCTGAACCATTATCAAGAGCTCGGACATGCCAAACAGTGGCCTCTGTTGGTTTCTCTTTTTCTGACACTCCCCTTGAATCAGACACATGTCACTCTACTGTCTGTCTGTGAGAGAAGTGTTTTTTTTGTTGGCACAGGAATTTTTTACTATGAGGCAAGAATATGTTGCCACATTGCTCCAAGGTATCTTGGGTGGTTTTCCACCAGACTTTTTCCTCCTTCAGGTACAATCTCTGCAATCCTGGTCCGCACATAGTCATTGACTGATGTGTAGGGAGCAACTGACTTATCCTCGGGTTATGAGCCGATGTTGAGAGGATCTCCAAGAAGACAGTCTGTTTCACCAAAACCATATAGGATTTCATGGAAGAGCCAGCGGAGGACTCGATTCATCCATTCACGTGTGGTGTCTGGGAGGCATCTCCTGTCACTGTCCATAAACTGTGTTGGAAAGATGGGGAGGTGTGCTGGGAACAGATAGAGATAAGTGTGATTGTAGTAGGTACCACTGAGTCAGTTTCTCCATGATGTTTATTGAAGAATTAGTTCCCAGAACAAGGGTCTTGTACACGGCTCCCTCAGATGATGATGATAGGATGGATCAAGGAGAGGATGAAGCGGATTGAAGATAACATGGAGGGGTCTAGTGTAGGTCACTGGTGGCCCTCCAGCCTGGTACTGGTGTCCATCATGGCCAAGGATAATGCGGCCGCCCTGGTCCATGTCCAGAGTCAGGTCCGTGCTTGCTAGATGGCAGCATCTGCCCATGCTGTTACATTTTCTCCTTGTTCTGCAAGCAATGGAATTGGGGGGACTTGTTCAGCCGTGGTCCAGCAAGGTGCAGGTGGTAGAGGGGTGAAGGAGAGCGCTGCCACAAAGGAGGCTCTGTCATAGCTGATCTGTTGCATCCTTGAGAGCAGAAATTGTTTCAAGGTCTGCACTAGAGAAATGATAGCTGGGCGATGAGGGAGAAGAGGGGAATGAAGAAAGCGGTGGCAGAAGATAGCAGAGTCTTTGAGTCATTTGGGCACATGGACAAGCCATGTGATTAGGAGACATCGTGGGCGCAGGTTGCCGCTGTCAATGCGCCGGATAGCAACGGTCTAGAAAACGGGTCCCGACATGGGAGGCCGCCAACCGCTCTTGGTATTGCAACCAAGATAACATATCACCCTCGAACGAGGGATCCACACTTTAGGTTTGTTTGGTTTGCAACCTCACGAAGTCCGCATGTTGGTCTTTAGTGTCTACCTTTGGTTGGACACTCTGTGAGGAGTCTCAAAGGCAAGAACTGTAAATGGATGCATGCAAGGTACAGGCTTTTATACTTGCAGAGCTTTGCTAAAGCTTCTGCTTGTAGTGGCTCCACTGGAGCCAACCTCAACCTACAATCCTACTTGGCGCGTCCTTAGACCGCCAAGTGTCATCCTCAAGCCAGGCTTTTAGTAAGCTTCATAGAAGCTTCCTGTCCAAGTTTTGGCCACAACAAAATGTGGCCGTCGCGGGGTTTGAACCTGCGATCTCTCGTCTGAGACTCCGGTGCCTATTCAACCATGCCAAAAAGGTATGGTTCCTATGATGAGCCACAGGGGACATACCCATTATGGGCAGTGCATTCCTGGCCCATCTCAAAACAGACCAAGGGGACGTACTCCACAGAGCAGTGCATGCCTTGTCTGTATGTGTAGCTAGCCAGCTAGGCAGTGGACAAGGTGCATACTATTTCAACAAATCTCTCCCTTGCACCTCTGTCCATCTGGCGCTTACTGGGCTCCATCAATGCCTTGGGGCTCACCCTTCCTCTGTCGCACTCCTCATGCCGAATCCACGAATGCCTGCATAGTGCAAGTCGCTCTCCAGCGGCTTGGTCATGCAGTCAGCAAGCATGCTCTTTGTTCCGCAGTGCTGCAAGTCCACCACGTTCTTCATGACCAGGTCACGTGAGTAGTGGTAACGTATGTCGATGTGCTTCGTTCGCCGGGAGATGATCTCGTCTTCAGCCATTGAGATGGCACT
>SZWC01012505.1:19204-37580 GCA_023375785.1 Penium margaritaceum | reverse complement strand
TTGCACTACCATGGCGACATCCGCTTCCGTGGTGGCCGGCGTCAACATCGCCAAGTTCGAAGGCAAGAACTTCTTCAACTGGAGCAACAACATGAATATGGTGCTGATGGAGAAGGGTCTCTGGAGCCAGGTGGATGAGAAGGAGAAGGAACCAGAAGAAAGCTCCCTATCCCCTGTCGAGGCCCGTACCTACCGCGAGAAGCGTGACCGCGCCCTCGCAACCATCTTCCTCCACCTCGCCGAACGGCAGCAACTCCTCGTCCGTGGCATCCTCACGCCAAAGGAGGTCTCGAAAAAGCTTGAGTCCACTTATGCTTCCAAGTCAATCCTCATGAATATGCAGCTGCGTCGTCGCTTTCACACTGTGAAGATGGATGAGTCCGGATCCATGATTGAGTACATCAACATGGTGAAGTCTCTCTCTGACCAGCTTGCTGCGATTGAGGACCCTTTCAAGGAACGTGTGCTCATGCTAACCATCCTCTCTGGTCTTCCTAGCAGCTATACTCCTCCCATTGTTTCCTTGGACCAGCGTGGCGACAAGCTCTCCCTCAATGATATGGAGAAGAGCCTGCTGTTTGAGGAGGAGCGGCGCAAGGGAGAAGAGGGCGGAAGCGGACTGGACGTCGCTCTCATCACCAACTTTGGTCATGGGGGCGGTGCTACATCAACCAGGAGTAACGGCGGAGGAGGAAAGAAGAAGGGTAACTGCCACTACTGTAAGAAGCCGGGACATTGGGCGCGCGAATGCTGGAAGAAGAAGGTGGACCTTGCGGCTGGAGTGGGAGCGGGAAAACAGTCCGACGCTTCCGCGAACGCCGCAGATTAGGAGAGTGGATTCGTGACAACCATCCGGGTCCTGCATGTCTCCGACAAAACCGCCCTGTTCTGGATCATCGACTCGGGAGCCACGCGGCACATGACGTGTCGCCGGGAGTGGTTCGTCATCTACACCGTCATCGAGCCTCGTCGGGTGTACATGGGGGACAACCATGTGCAAATGGCGGTTGGGGAGGGTGAGATCGTGTTTTGTGCTTCCGTTGAGGGCAAGCACGTGGAACGTTGTGTGAAGGGGGTGCTCCATGTTCCGGGGCTGGCAGCTAACCTCCTCTCTGTCTCATCTCTCATCTCCGAAGGCATGCAGGATTTCTTTGAGAATGGTGGCTGCACCATCTCTGCCCGTGCAGGCCGTGTGCTTGCAAAAGCGAATAAGGAGGACGGTCTTTACCGCCTCTACGTGGCGTCGGAGAAGGAAGCCGACTCAGCGTTGGCGGCGAGAGAGGGAAAAAACGACATCGGCCTGTGGCACCGCCGGCTCGGTCACCTCGGCTTTGGCGCCATCATCTCCATGCAGCAGATGGTCCGTGGCCTGGAGCTCAAGGGGGTGAAGCAGCCTGGTGCATCGGCTTGTGAGAGCTGCATTGAAGGAAAGCAATCCCCCGCTCCTTTCACGGTGGAAGGGAAGGGGGCGGCTGAGCTTCTCTCACTCGTTCACTCTGATTTGTGCGGTCCCATGCCATCACAGTCCTTGTCCGGAAAGTTGTACTTTGTCACGTTCATTGATGACAAGTCGAGGAAGACGTGGGTGTCCTTCTTGGCTGGAAAGGATGAGTGCTTTGATGCTTTCAAGGTGTGGATTTCTGCTGCACAGAATGAGAGTGGCAGGCAGTTGAAGGTGCTTCGCACCGATGGTGGAGGAGAGTACCTCTCCAACGACTTCCGCACCTTCCTCAAGCGTCGCGAGATCAAGCACGAGGTCACTCCACCTGGAAAACCGCAGGTGAACGGCGTGGCTGAACGCGCGAACCACACACTTATGGAGCGTGTTCGCAGCATGCTCCAAGACACGGAGGTCCCACCAACCTTCTCAGCGGAAGCGGTCAACACTACCGTGTACATGAAGAACCGGAGGCCCACGTGCGCCGTGCCGCTGATGACACCAGAGGAGGCATGGACGGGACGCAAGCCAACAGTGTCGCACCTGAAAGTCTTTGGGTGTGGCGCATTTGTGCACGTGCCTGCCGGCAGCCGTAACAAGCTGGATGCAAAGTCGGTGAAGGCTGCCTTCCTCGGCTACGACACCATGGGATACCGCCTCTACAACCTCGCTGCTCGCAAGATCATCCGCAGCCGCGACATCGTCTTTCAAGAGGAAGTGAAGGGCTGGACTTGGAGCCCTATGACTGCTGTTCCACTTGCTCTCGCACTTGTACCTGAAGTTGGAGAAGTACCGGTAGCAGAAGAGGGCGGTGCGGAAGATGGCGTTGACAGCGGCAACGGCAAGGAGGTGGAGGGAGCTGAGAAGGAGGAGGCCATAGCAGAATCTGATGAGGAGGAGCAGCAAAGCAATGCCCAGCAGCTGCCACGATGGTCCGTACGCCTCAACAAAGGTGCAAAGAACAGTGGGGAGCCGCTGAGGCGATCCGAGCGCCTCGCAAAAAAACAGAGGCCGCTGGAGGAGCTGGTGAACCTGTGCACCGTTCCACCACAAGCGGAGTCGTCTGACCTCGAGCTTCTCTTCCTCACAGTCACCGATGACCCAGCCACATTCGCTGAAGCCATGCGTAGCGCCGAGGCGGCAGATTGGCATGCCGCAGCAGACGAGGTGTATGCTGCGCTCATGAAGAACGGCACCTGGACCCTCGAGGAAGCTCCACGTGGCAGCCGGGTGATCGGATGCCGGTGGATCTTCAGGCGCAAGCGTGGTGCGGATGGTAAGGTGCTCAGGTACAATGCACGGTTGGTTGCAAAGGGGTATGCGCAGACTGAGGGTGTGGATTACAATGAGACATTTGTACCTGTCACTAAGTTCCCATCCATCCGAGCGATCCTCGCTCTTGCTGCTGCTATGGACTGGGAGGTGCACCAAATGGATGTGACGTGTGCATTTCTGAATGGTGACCTTGAGGAGGATGTGTACATGGAGCAGCCGGAGGGGTATGTGGTGGAGGGAAAGGCGGATTTGGTGTGCAAGCTTGTGAAGGCCCTCTACGGCCTGAAGCAAGCACCACGAGCATGGTACCACAAGATGGATGAGCAGCTGGCTGGCCTTGGCTTTGTGCGTAGTGAAGCTGATCATGCAGTCTATGGGCGCACTCAAGAGGCAAGCCAGGTCATCATCTTGCTCTATGTTGATGATCTGCTCATTGCATCTGACTCCAAGTCTCTTTTGGACGATGTGAAGCAGTCCCTTGCTGCCAGGTTCGACATGAAAGACATGGGAGAGCTCAGTTACTACCTTGGCCTTCAGGTCAAGCGTGACCGGCAGCAGCAGACTTTNAGGAGGATGTGTACATGGAGCAGCCGGAGGGGTATGTGGTGGAGGGAAAGGCGGATTTGGTGTGCAAGCTTGTGAAGGCCCTCTACGGCCTGAAGCAAGCACCACGAGCATGGTACCACAAGATGGATGAGCAGCTGGCTGGCCTTGGCTTTGTGCGTAGTGAAGCTGATCATGCAGTCTATGGGCGCACTCAAGAGGCAAGCCAGGTCATCATCTTGCTCTATGTTGATGATCTGCTCATTGCATCTGACTCCAAGTCTCTTTTGGACGATGTGAAGCAGTCCCTTGCTGCCAGGTTCGACATGAAAGACATGGGAGAGCTCAGTTACTACCTTGGCCTTCAGGTCAAGCGTGACCGGCAGCAGCAGACTTTGGAGTTGTCGCAGAGCACGTACGTGAGCGACATTGTCAAGCGCTTCAACATGGCAGGAGCGCGCAAAGCAGCGACACCACTGGAAGTGGGAGCGAAGCTGAGCACGATGCAGACTCCACGCGGCATGCAAGAGAGCAGCCGCATGGAAGCAGTGCCGTACCAAGCAGCAGTTGGGAGCCTCATGTACGCAGCAGTCGGCACGCGCCTCGACATCAGCCAAGCAGTGGGATTTCTCAGAAAGTTTTGCGCGAATCCGGGCGTGCCGCATTGGGAGGCAATCAAGCGCGTACTGCGCTACCTCGATAGCAGCAGCAGCCTTTGCCTCACCTTTAACGGCAACAACAGCCCCATCCTCATCGGCTACAGTGACGCAGATTGGGGAGGTGACCTGGACACAAGGAGGTCGACCAGTGGGTTCGTGTTTGTGCTCGGGGGAGGTGCAATCAGCTGGAGGAGCAAGAAGCAAGAGTGCATTGCCCTCTCCTCCACCGAAGCAGAGTACATCACCCTGAGTGAAGCAGCAAAGAAAGCCGTGCGGCTGCGTGAGCTGCTGGCAAGCCTTGGACAGAACCAGACCAAAGCGACCACCATCTATTGTGACAACATGAGCGCCATTGCTCTGACCAAGAACGCAGAGTTTCACGCCCGCACTAAGCACATCGACCTGCGGTACCACTTCATCCGCGAGCTCGTGGCAAAGCAGGTGCTGAAGATCAAGTTCTGCCCTTCAAGCATGATGCTGGCAGACTTCCTGACCAAGCCACTGGCAGCGCACCGCTTTCAGCAGCTAAGGGGACAGTGCGGACTTGTGTGATTTTTATACTCGCAAAGTGGGAGAATGATGGATATGAGAGTGCCAGAAAGTGGCAAAAATAGGTTGCTCGATAAAAATCATCAGGTGAAAAAAGTGAATAGAGGATGTTTTGCTGGTTCTGTAGCACTTTACGGAACTCGATTCGGAGTCCGTTTGAGGGAGATATGGATTTTCAAGGCTTGGTGGCAATGGGTCCGGTTCAAGTGATGGCTCCTGCACTACCAGCACCAATGACAGCCACAATTATTGGTCAAGGAGGTTTGGAGCGGCCTTCAGGGTAGAAAGGCGGCAGGAGGACCTTCAGGTAGCTTCATGGAAGGTCCCCACCAAGATTATTGGTTGTGCACATGGCAGGGATGGTAATTCTCTTGTGTGAGAGTGTGACTGCCGGTCATCCCGCTAGGCTAGGAGTGTGCTAGAGGGTGAGCTTTGACAGAGTGGATCTCAGTGCTCCCTTAGCCAAATGAGGCATATAAGGGCTTGTTAGAAAGCTGTGATGATGTAATTTCTCAATCAAGAGTCGATTCAGACATTTGCATTCCCTGCAGACCTANAAGGAGGTTTGGAGCGGCCTTCAGGGTAGAAAGGCGGCAGGAGGACCTTCAGGTAGCTTCAAGGAAGGTCCCCACCAAGATTATTGGTTGTGCACATGGCAGGGATGGTAATTCTCTTGTGTGAGAGTGTGACTGCCGGTCATCCCGCTAGGCTAGGAGTGTGCTAGAGGGTGAGCTTTGACAGAGTGGATCTCAGTGCTCCCTTAGCCAAATGAGGCATATAAGGGCTTGTTAGAAAGCTGTGATGATGTAATTTCTCAATCAAGAGTCGATTCAGACATTTGCATTCCCTGCAGACCTACATTTGCTTCCGTAATTTCTTTTTGTGCAACCTGCAACTCCCTCTCACAAACAGTTGGTCCTACCTAGGCGGCTCTTAGTGAGCCTGATCACCTCCCTGAGGGCTGCCAAGTTTCCATCATCACGTGTGCCGATGTCACGCTCGCATCCGGCACTTGTTCCGCTCCCATCACGACTTCCTTAATCCGCGCTCCTCAAACACAAGTTGTATGCAGAATTTATAGCTGATGAAATTCGATGCATCCACGAGCTTGTCCACCACGTGGAAGTCCTTGGTCGAAGCTGCGGCCATGACTGTGGCGGCGGTATCTCTTGTCCCTCGCTTGCTCGTGCTCGGGCGGCTCGGATGGCAAGAATTCTCCCAACTGCTCTGATACCACTGTTGGTTCGAATTGAGGTCATACCAAGGCCGCAGCACACTGATTAAGGCAGTTTAAGGGCTTGAAGCAAAAATTCTCATGTGTAAATCTCGATCTTGGGTCACTGTCCCAAATTTGGCAGAGATCAGGGCAGAAATTTCACTGCTACAATGAAGTTTGTAGATCACTCAAAATATGGAGTTAGAACGCGCTTGACGGCTCGTTGGAAAGCCACAGAGTCAAAGAGTATGCTCTCCAAATTTCAGCATCAATGGAGCAGTGTGGAGTCCTTGGAACTTTGGCAAAGTTACTGTGGTCACAGGAGATTTCTGGAGCAAATGATTGACTTGGAATGTTAAACACACAAACAAGAGATGTGCCTCATATTTCCGGCACTACTAGAGTACATTGAGGCACAAACACACATAAAAAAAAAATCTCAACCCTCCGAGGTGTAGAAGACAAAACTTTGGTGGCTGGCATGTTTTCTTCCCCGCTGTCATGCCCCTACACTTGCTGGAATGCCCCCATTTGCCGCTAGTTGGCCTCCCACACTCAAAAGGTGACTCGGATACCCTATTTTGCTTTCCGTGCCGCTAAGTTGCGGTTTGCCAGTAAGGGCGGGTTGCTAAAAAAACAAAAGTGCATAACCTGCACTGTCTTCATTGGAAAGCCATCGAGCGCACGTGGCAAGTCAGAAAAGTAGTGGCACTCGTTCGCCCACCTGACTTTTCTGACGCGGCAAACCTTTTGCCAAATCAGCCCCCTCTCTGCCCGGTTGGCGCCTTGTGTCAACCCGTCTGAGGCAAACGGTCTAGAAAACGGAGTACAGTGACATGCGCCGACCGCTCATAGCATTTCAGCTATGAGAAGATATCCCCCTCAGGATCGTGTTTCTACACTGTTCAGCTCACAAAGCTTGTCCCTTCCATGGCCTCTCGGTTTCCCCTTTTAGCTTGTCCCAAGTCTTTTATATCTGCCCTTGGTTGGCCAACTTATGCCTTAGTTTTCAGCACAAGTCTCAAGGGTAAGAAGTGGATACTTAGAATGAGCAAATGAGTAGTACATGTAGCACTGGCGAGCTTGGGTGCCTTGGCTTGAGGCCGGGGCACCCTAGCGCGATCTCTAGGGTGGTGCGCGTGCACTTTAGACCCCTAGGTGCTCGCGCACCTTTAGCCCCCTTTAGGCGTATGACCTAGCGCCCTAGGCGGGACTTGAACCCGCGATCCTGGAATTAATCCGCTTGCTCATTTAATCCAAGGAGTGGACCTGGGGGACTTGCGCTACAAGCGCAGTGCATACCCGGTTCATCCTGTGGGGGACTTGCTCCGTAGAGCAGTGCATCCCCGCCTAAATCTGCCGCTGACTGGACAAGGGGCATACCAGAAATAACAAAACTCTCCCTTGCACCTATGTCCATCTGCGACTAGACTCTTGCAGTGGCCCGAAGCCCTGCTATGTTGGCCTCCATGTGTCAGGCCGCCTCTTCAGCCCTCGTCTGCAGCGCTTACCAGTCCCATGCCCTGTGCACCAACCTTGTGCTGGTCACCATCAAGTGGCTTTGTGAGGAAGTCCCCAAGCATCTGCTTTGTCCCGACGTACTGCAGATCCACCATGTTCTTGGCGACCAAGTTGCGTGTGTAGTGGTAGCGGATGTCGATGTGTTTAGTCCGCCTGGAGAGCACATTATGTACGCGATGTCAATCGCGCTCTTGTTGTCAATGTGCACGACAGTTGCCTCCTTTTGCGGTGCTTGCATCTCAGCAAGCAGACTACGCAGCCACTGTGTCTCCTTGCACACTTCTGAGAGTGCGACGTACTCAGCTTCAGCAGTGGAGATGGAGACGTAGTCCTGCTTTCTGCTTGCCCAAGAGACAGCTCCGCCGTTCAGGATGCACACGAATCCTGGGGTGGACGTTCTGTCGTCAAGATTGCCTCCCCAGTCTGCGTCGGTGTAGCATTTGAGGCTCAGAGGGTCTGTTCCTTGGAGGCCACCATAGCGCAGCCCCCAGTGCCGTGTCCTGTTAAGGTAGCGGAGAATCTGCTTCACGGCCTGCCAGTGGAGTGGTCCAGGGTTGGCCACATACCGACTGGTCAGCCCCACAGCAAACGCGATGTCAGGCCGTGTGCCAACCATGGCATACATGATGCTCCCTACCGCAGACTGGTAGGGGACATTCTGCATCTCATGACGCTCTGCTTCCGTGTTGGGGGAGTGAGAAGAGGTGAGTTTGGTATCAGTGGGGAGAGGAGTGCTGAGGGGTTTGCAGTCTTCCATGCCGTAACGCCGAAGCACCTCCGTGATGTATTTCATCTGGTTGAGCTCGATGGTGCCTGCTGCTCGGTTGCGGTGGATGGCGATGCCGAGGTAGTACTTGAGCTGTCCCATGTCCTTCATCTGAAACCTATTGCTCATCTGCTCTTTGAGGACCACAAGGGCCTTCTTGGAGGTAGAGCTCAGAATCAGATCATCCACATACAGTGCGACCAGCAGCAGCCCTTGGTCATCCGTACGCACATACACACTTGGATCGTTGTGGCAGTGCGTGAAGCCAATGGTGGCCATGAAGCCATCCATCTCCTCGTACCAGATCCTTGGGGCCTGTTTTAGCCTGTAGAGCGCTTTGACCAGCCTGCAAACTTGCCCGGGTTTGGCTTCGACCCCCTCGGGCACCTCCATGAATATCTCCTTTTCCAGCTTCCCATAGAGGAAAGCCATCTTGACGTCCATTTGGTGAATTTCCATGTCGCGTGCAGCAGCCACAGCCAGCAAGGATCGGATCAAGGTAAAGTCAGCGACAGCAGAGTAGGTCTCATCGTTCTCAGACCATGCTCTCTGTGAGAATCCCTTTGCCACTACTCTCGCCTTGTACTTGTCGATGCTGCCATCTTGCTTCAGCTTCACATGCAAGACCCACTTCACGCCCACCACGTGAGCGTTGGGTGGCTTGTCCACCAGCTCCCATGTACCATTCTCCTTGATGGAGGCCAGCTTGCTCTCCATCGCCTCCTTCCACTTTGCGGCATCCGGCCGCGAGAGAGCTTCAGCGATGGTGCTTGGCTCTCCCTGCGCAAGGCACGACCAGCTCAGGCCGGTCCACTCGGCATTCCCTGCGTTGTACTTCTGCACAGGCTTGCTTTGGCGCGTGCTGNCTCCCACGTACCATTCTCCTTGATGGAGGCCAGCTCGCTCTCCATCGCCTCCTTCCACTTTGCGGCATCCGGCCGCGAGAGAGCTTCAGCGATGGTGCTTGGCTCTCCCTGCGCAAGGCACGACCAGCTCAGGCCGGTCCACTCGGCATTCCCTGCGTTGTACTTCTGCACAGGCTTGCTTTGGCTCGTGCTGCGCCTTAGCGGTGTTGGTGCTGGCTGCTCATGCTACTGCTGCTGTTCTTCCCCAGATGAGGTAGCAGGAGGTGTAGAGCCACTGGTTTCCAATGAGGCCTCGGACCTCTCGGACAAGGTGTCGGAATCCGTCTCCGCTTCAGCCTGAGCGGACACTCTCCCTGTGTTGGCAGTTGTCACTACCTGCAGCTTTGGCATTCCACACCAGTTAGGAGGGGGTACATCTCCCACCTCCAGCAGCACAATCCACTCTCCCTGTTTGGGAGAGTCCTCGGGATCGAGCAACTCTTCCTTTCCGTTTGACTCTTCCTTGAACTCTACGTCTCGAGAGGTGAAGACTCTCCCAGCTGCCTGGTCCCACAGCCTGTACGCCTTGTGCACAGCTTCATGGCCGACCATCACGGACTTGCGCGCACGTGCATCCAGTTTGCCGCCTCCCTGCCCGTCTTGGACCTTGGCCCAAGCGGTGCAGCCGAATGCCTTCAAGTGAGAGGCATCAGGCTTCTTGCCTGACCACGCCTCCTGTGGCGTCATCCGCTCCTTGCTCTGCTCCGTACTCGCCCCCTTGCTGTGCAGTGCTGCGGCTGGCATGAGGTTGATGAGGTAGCAGGCGGTGCGTGCAGCTTCTGCCCAGAAGCGCGGTGGCAGTTTTGAGTCAAAAAACATGGTTCGCGTCATGCCCAGAATGGTCTGGTTCATGCGCTCCGCCACGCCGTTGCTCTGCGGTGTGTAGGGGGTGGTCGTTTGGTGGGTGATGCCATGCTGTTTGAGCCACGGCTTGCACCCCTCGTACTCTCCGCCATTGTCGCTACGCAAGGCCTTAACCTTCTTTCCAGTCTGCCGCTCCACCATGGCGACAAAATCCTGCAGCTTTTCCAGAACCTCTCCTTTATTTGTGAGGAAGTAGACAAACACTTTTCTGGTGTAGTCGTCGATGAAGGTGAGGAAGTACTTGCTGTCGCCGTTGGACGCTGTGTGCATAAGGCCGCACATGTCGCTGTGGATCAGGTCGAGTATGGCCTCCGTTCTGCGACCGTTGTTGGTGAAGCATTTCCACTTCATCTTGCCTTGTAGGCAAGCCTCACACCCCTGATTGTGCCCAGCCTTCAGCGCGCACCCTTCCAGCCCGCGTACCAGCTTTTGATCCTGCATGACCTGCAGGGTGCTGTCAGCCACATGCCCAAGGCTTCTGTGCCACATCGAAGCAGTTGCTGCTCCCGCATCTTTGGTTGCCACAGCAGGCAACTTGGATGGTGCTTTGGCTTTCACCGGTGGTGCATCGTCCGCTACTACCTCTGCCGCCGTAGCGTGCCCCTCGTCAGTGCTCTCAGTTTGCAGCACGTAGAGCCTGTCAGTTCTTGGCACCTGGGCGATCAGGTCTGATGTGGCGTAGGAGACGGTGACGTCCTTGTTCTTGAGGATCACCGCCTCCTTCTGGGTGAATATCACCGTCATCTCGTGATCGGTGATCCGAGAGACAGACAGGAGGTTCTCGGCGAATGTGGGCATGTAGACCACGTTTTGAAGCCGCAACTCCTTCTCAGCTCCATTGAGTTGAGTTCGCACAACTTTCTCTCCCTCACCCACTGCGTACTCGATGCCGCCATTGGCGCACCGGAACTTGGCGGTGGACGGTGTGAGAGCAGAGAATCCACACGCTTCCCTGGAGGTGTGGTAGTCGGTGCCTGAGTCAAGCCCGAAGGCTCCAGGTTGAAGTAGTGCCGACCCCTTCACCGAAGGGTCGCTCTTCGCCATCATGCTCGTTGAGCTGTCTACCTTCTTGCTGTGGTTGCTGTTCCCACTCCCACCGCCGCCGCCTTCCTTCTTGGGAGCTCGGCACTCCCTAGCCCAGTGCCCTGCCTTGCCGCAGTTATGGCACTTGCCCTTCTTCTTGGTATTCTTCCCGCCACCGCCACTGCTTCCACTGTTACCTTGGTTGGAGTTAGTGCCGCTTGAGCCACTCGCGTACGCTGCGTTATTGATGACGCCATTACTGCGCCGCATGGCCTCATTGCGCACGTACTCGGAGACACGTGGATACGTGAGCTTCGACTCCGCCCAACCACCCAGAGTGGTGATCATTGGGCCCTAGCTTGGCGGCAAGGCCATGAGGAGGATCATGGCTTGCATGGCTTGGTCGAGATGCCAGGACATTGCACGAGCTTCTTGAAGCAGTCCCTCGAACTGTTTGAGGAAGTCGGGAATCGACTCTCACTCGCCCACCCACAATCCGATGAGGCGTTGCAGGATGAACAGCCGATTAGCAAGGGAGGTCGATTGGTACACGTTCGTCAGCTTGGTGTAAGCCTCAGCTGCCGTTATGCACCCCTCGATGTGGGATAGGAGGGACGGAGAGATTGAAGTGACGAGAAGCACCAACGCAATGTCGTTGCACTCTTGCCAAGCATCGTGCTCTTGGCTTGTCTCGTCCTTGGGTTCCACTCCTCTCCCTTGCAGCATCTTCAGATACCCTTGCACCCTCATTGCCACCTCAAACTGCCATTTCCAGGTCCCAAAGGCTTCACCATCGAACCTTGCTATGGCATTGGCCGCGCCCAACTCGGCGGGCCTTGAGGGGAGAGTGAGCTCCTGACTTTCCGGCATGGTGCCGAGTCGGTCAGCGGTCCTCTCGTTGACTCTGCGCATTCTCCTCTACTTCGTTGAGACCGATGTTCCCCGATGAGGCCGATGTCTGCTACCGAGTTGTCAAGGTGCAGTCTGTTGTATGCCCCTCCAGCCGATGGCCCCTAGCTATGGTGGAGGAAGTTCTCCCACAGACATGAGGTCGTGCCCACAAGGGAAGAGCTTGTCTCGTTAGGACACGAGGGTCATACCCACAAGGGCAGAGCGTGTCCTCGTTCCTTGTCCGTGGAGAGCCGTTTGGACCACGAGCCGAACTCGTGTCTGTCCTCTCACACTTGTANTCGCTGATGAGGCCGATGTCTGCTACCGAGTTGTCAAGGTGCAGTCTGTTGTATGCCCCTCCAGCCGATGGCCCCTAGCTATGGTGGAGGAAGTTCTCCCACAGACATGAGGTCGTGCCCACAAGGGAAGAGCTTGTCTCGTTAGGACACGAGGGTCATACCCACAAGGGCAGAGCGTGTCCTCGTTCTTTGTCCGTGGAGAGCCGTTTGGACCACGAGCCGAACTCGTGTCTGTCCTCTCACACTTGTACACACCTTAGGCCTAGGTAGGCTGACGATGGAGCAGATGGAGCTGAGTCTTTAACGCCGCGAGTCTTGGATGCCGATGAACCTGCCACTTATTTGAGCGGAGGGTTTACAATGGTCACTGATCAGTGTGGGCCCATAACCCTTTGTCAACCCGCCTGAGGCAATCGGCCTAGAAAACGGAGTACAGTGACATCCGCCGACCGCTCATAACATTTCAGCTATGAGAAGATATCCCCCTCAGGATCGTGTTTCCACACTGTTCAGCTCACAAAGCTTGTCCCTTCCGTGGCCTCTCGGTTTCCCCTTTTAGCTTGTCCCAAGTCTTTAATATCTGCCCTGCCTTAGTTTTCAGCACAAGTCTCAAGGGTAAGAAGTGGATACTTAGAATGAGCAAATGAGTAGTACATATAGCAGTGGCGAGCTTGGGTGCCTTGGCTTGAGGCCGAGGCACCCTAGCGCGATCTCTAGGGTGGTGTGCGTGCACTTTAGGCCCCTAGGTGCTCGCGCACCTTTAGCCCCCTTTAGGCGCGCGACCTAGCGCCCTAGGCGGGACTTGAACCCGCAATCCTGGAATTAATCCGCTTGCTCATTCAATCTAAGGAGCGGACCTGGGGGACTTGCGCTACAAGCGCAGTGCATACCCAGTTTGTCCTGCGGGGGACCTGCTCCGTAGATCAGTGCATGCCCGCCTAAATGTGCCGCTGACTGGACAAGGGACATACCAGAAATAACACCTTGGAGCCCGCACATGGACACCTCTCGTGCCCCATGTGCCAGGACAGCCAGGTTTGGCCGTCCATGCGCGACTAATAAATCGGTTTGCGAGGATTTCATCGCACATCACGTTGGCCAGCGTGCACCCACACCACACAAGAAAAAAACAGAAAAACAAACACACACACATAAAAACATCACACGAATTGACTTGCCCACAGCTGGCAAGTCAACCTTTCTTTTTTCCTTCCCTCTCTGTCCTCCGCCGCGCGGTCAACGAGATCGCCGCCTGGCGCTTTCTCGCGTCGGCGGGTTTTGCCACCCAAATCGCCAACATTCCCACTTGGAAAACACTCGCCGACTACATATAGTCAAAGTACATGACTTCCACATGCGAAGCAAAAGGATCGGAACAGCATGTGTCCTAGAGGACATCCACCATATTCATCTCTTCATCTTCTTCTCCACGCTTCTTTCACGTGATGGCCACCGGTGGCATGGTCGTCTCCATGTCGATTGTGTTGGCGAGGTCGATGCCGATGTCCTCGTGGATGCCATCGCCACCGATGCGCATGCCAAGCCACATGATGTCATTGATGACGGGCTTCTATGCGATGGGTTCCGCTTTGATGATGGGCAATGCCTCACACCCACCATCTCTATTTCCATCCTTGGTGAGAACCACGATCGTGACCGTTTCCACTGTTTTATCACTCTTTGTGCGTTTTGGTGGTGGAGGCGCATGGTGGAGGTAGATTCTCCCCACCCAAGGTCGTTAGTGCCATCCCCACACCACACAGCAAGACCAAATGCGTTGAATAATCGGATGGGCGATAGGGATGTCCCTTGGCTCCTCCTCGGCTGCTACACCTCCAACTGCTACCACCGTGGCAAGTGGTTGCTCCACAACCACAGCCGTTTCCGTTGCTTTGCCACCACCAAAGTGCTCCGTTGCTTCCCCGTTCTCCTTCCCGACTCCCTTCACCTGTTCAAGAGTCCCAATACTTGGAGATGGAGGGGGAGACTTGTCGTGAACACCACCTCCACAAGCTCCCACTTCATCCACACACTCTCCAACACAATCCGCCGAGGTCGGAACACACTCCTCTGGTGTTGCCACACGACCACGCAAGGAGTAGAGATCCCCTTAAGGAGGTGTTTCAAGTACAAAATCTCCCTCCTTCACAACACAACATCCTTCCTCATCAAACTTCTCCGCACATCCCTTCTTCACAAGCTCGCTCACTGACACGAGGCTCTTTGCCAGCTCTAGGACATACAACACATTTGTGAGCTTCACACTCCAAACCTCCCCTCCGACCATCACATCAATGCACACCATGCCTTCTCCCACTATGACCAACACCCTTTCTTCCCCCAAAACCACATCATTTTGGGGAATGATCACGAGCACCTCAAACCCCTCACGATGTGGAGTGAGGTGCCGAGCGGCTCCCGAGTCCACATACCACTCATCAAGGGCTTTGGTGTCGAAACTTGCCACGAGGATGAAAATCTTGTCGGAGGTGAAGGACGCCCGCACGGCTGATAAGGATGATGAAGATGAGGAGGAGTTGTTCCAATTTACACATGCTTCCTTCCATGCGGCAGTCGCAAACAAGGTCATCGGTGGAGCCGCAATGGAAACATGACCGGACACTCATGCCCGGTGGTGCACCGATCCCTCTCTCGTTGTCGTCCATCTTCGGGTACGCGTGCATGCGGCTTACGTAGTTGGCATCTTTGCGGCTCTCAACACGGGAATGCCGGCGCATCTCCTCATGGAGGAGCTTCGTGGTGACCTCCTCAAGCTTGAGGTCGTCCAACTACACCTCCAACGCCACGACAAGGGGTTGGTAAGACTCCGGCAACCCCTCCAAAAGAGTAAGAACAACCTTATCGATATCCACCTTTGCATCCACCGCTCTGAGTTGCTCCGCCAACTCCTTCACCCGGTTGATGTATTCTTGCATGGTCTCATCCCCACTCATGCACAACTTGCGGAAGCGATCACGGAGCATCATGCAATAACCCACCACGCCCGCCTCATACACCCCACACAAAACCTTCCAAGCATCACACATAACCTTGTAAGGCTGCACATACAACGTGAGTGTTGGCGCGACATTCATTGCAAGCAACATCAACGTCTTCCGGTTGTCCTTCACAAACATCTCCGCCCTTTCACCAGCTGCCTCCTCTTCTCCCGCATGCCCTTCCATCACCGTCGAGGTAGAAGTTGATGCTGTCACGTGTGCCGATGTCGCGCTCGCATCCGGCACTTGTTCCGCTCCCATCACGACTTCCTGAATCCCGCGCTCCTCAAACACAAGTTGTATGCAGAACTTCTAATTGATAAAATTCGATGTATCCACGAGCTTGTCCACCACATGGAAGTCCTTGGTCGAAGCGGCGGCCATGACTGTGGCGGCGGTAGCTCTTGTCCCTCACTTGCTCGCGCTCGAGCGGCTCGGACGGCAAGAATTCTCCCAACTGCTATGATACCACTGTTGGTTCAAATTGAGGTCATACCAAGGCCGCAGCAACTCGATCTTGGGTCACTGTCCCAAATTTGGCAGAGATCAGGGCAGAAATTTTACTGCTGCAATGAAGTTTTTAGATCACTCAAAATATGGAGTTAGAATGCGCTTGATGGCTCGTTGGAAAGCCAGAGAGTCAAAGAGTATGCTTGCCAGCATGAATGGAGCAGTATGGATTCCTTGGTACTTTGGCAAAGTTACTGTGGTCACAAGAGAATTTTGGAGCAAAGGATTGACTTGGAATGTTGAAGTCACAAACAAGAGATGTGCCTCATATATTAGGCACTACTAGAGTAAATTAAGGCATAAACACACGTCAAAAAATAATTCTCAACCCCCCGAGGCACAGGAGAGAAAACTGTAGTTGTTGGCATGTTTTCTTCCCCGCTGTCATGCCCCTACACTTGTTGGAATGCCCCCATGTGCTGGTAGTTGGCCTCCCACACTCAAAAGGTGACTTGGACGCCCTAGTTTGCTTTCCGTGCCGCTAAGTTGCGGTTCTCCGGATGGGGCGGTTTGCTAAAAATACAAAAGTGCATAACCTGCATGGTCCGCGTTGGAAAGGCTTCGAGTGCACGTGGCAAGGCAGAAAAGTCGCGGCACTCATTGCCCTCTTGACTTTTCTGATTGGGCAAACCTTTTGCCCAATCAGCACCCTCTCTGCACGGTTGGCGCCTTGGAGCCCGCACATGGACACCTCTTGTGCCCCATGTGTCGGGACAGCCAGGTTTGGCCGTCCATGCACGAACGGTGAATCGATTCGCGACCACACCACAGAAGAAAAAACACAAAAAAAAACACAAAAAGAGCTCGCATGCGTTGACTTGCCAAAAGCAACCTTTATTTTTTTCTTCCCTCTCTCTCGTCCTCCGCACAGTCAACGAGATCGATGCCTGACGCTTTCTCGCGTCGGCGGGTTTTGCCATCCAAACCGCCAACTGTCACCACATCCAAAAACAAACCTGGTGCGATAAAAATTGCATTGTAGACAAGATCTGGCGCATGTCGCATGTGGCTGGATTCTGTGTCGCTTCCTATTTAATACATTCATCTGCAACCCGCCCCCCCTGCCAAAGGGCTTTTCAGAGTGGCAAAGGTTGACACTTATGCACAGTTCCCCACACTCATCAATCTCATTGTCATTGCAAACCGTCACATGTGTTAGAGGTAGCTTGTAAACACAGGCGCTCGCTACAGCCCAATGTCTACATTGTCACCGTATGTGGTAGCCACCAGGGATGGTGGCGGTACTACCGATATCGCGGTATGCCGTGGTTTTGTTCCGCGGTACCTTGGTACCGCGGTACCGGTACTTCTTTGCGGTACCGGTACGGTATCGGTACTCAGCATGAGGGGTACCCCTCTTCTGTACTGCGGTACCGTACCGCGGTATTGTACCGCGGTACTTTCAAACACAAAGGAAAGATATACGTTTGTACTGTTTTCTACCCACTTTTCTTTAATTCCAGTGTTGCAAACGATTATCTACACTATTGTTTTTGCGATGCTTGAATCTTACAAAAGTATTAGTCGTTTTACAATCTACGGTACATTATGTAACGCGGTACTTTCTGAATACCGTGGTACTTAACTACTACCATCGGTAACGCGGTACCGGTACCAGTATCGATAGAAACCCGCCAGAAGACTAGGTGACCGCGGTATTGAGTACCGCAGTGCCAGAATACCGCGGTACTTTGGTAACCGCTGTACGCAATACCATGGTTTGCCATCCCTGGTGGCCACTGATCATGGCCTCGGACAAGTTTTCCCTTTCTCTGGGCCCGTACAAGCATATTGCTGCTCATGGGGAGAACGAGCCAGCGCCCGCGACTTGCGGAGTTGCGGACAGCTCTGATGGCCATACCGTTTTGATCAACTGAACCGGGCATGTCATTCTCGAACGGTCACGTCCAATTAGTGGTCATTGCATATAAGACCCATGGTTCGAACACATTTTTCGAGCCGTGGCCATTTTTTCGCAAGCGGCCCAAATTCGCGGCGCTGCGAGGGTCACGTTCTCGAGGCGTCCAAGCAAAATCACGTTTTTGACGGGCGGTGGCCCTTCCTCTCAGCAGGATTATGGGAGATTTTCAAAATACAACACGATAGAATAGATCGAATTTCTGATGCCCCAGTTTAATAAATTCAACACATACATGAAGTTTTCCGATTCTATATCCTACTCTGCCACGCTTTCTGATTTTAAATAAATATAAGCCATGGATTTTTTGTGTGATGGCGACATGCCACGAGGGGCATACAGCACGTAATTATATAATACGCAAACAAAAGACATTCTGTTTTTGACCGACATACATGAGTCCCTAAAGTTAACGCGTGGGTAGTTATGTCAATTGTTTCATGGATCACCACACGATGACCTCCGAAGAAGGTGCGTGACCAGAGGAGGGGGGTAATCAGGGGAGGGGGAGGTGGACAGGTTGCTTCTCAGAGCGGTGGAAGGCAATGATGACCTTTGCACCAAAGAAGAAAGGGTCATTTTGCCTTAGCTTGAACGACTTCGTGAATAATAACCATTAAACATAAAATGATATAGGTGTACATATCAAGAGAGACATAGATGTATTTATATATATTGATATAGAATAGATATATATAGAAATAGATGTCGAAATGTGTATTTTTAGATATAAATATAGATAAATATATAGGTATAGGTATAGGTATAGGTATATATAGATATGGAAATAGTTAGAGATATAAATATACATAGAAATATAGATGTAGATATATAGACATAAACATATAGATATAGATATGGATCTGGATATAGATATAGATATAGATATATATATAGATATAGATACAGATATAGATATAGATATACATATACATATAGATATAGATATAGATATAGATATAGGTATAGATATAGATATAGATATAGATATAGACATAGA
>SZWC01012504.1:48743-63155 GCA_023375785.1 Penium margaritaceum | reverse complement strand
ACGCACCTGAGACGCATCCGCCTTGATGCCGATGCCAGAGTAGGGGTTGTTGTTCCTCCGCCGCTGAGGGTCGAGAGGGGTCACGGTGTCGCGGTCCATCGCCTCCGTGTGCTCTGTACTCGAATCCAATTCAGCTCTTCCAATTCAATTTCTCCACACAAAATCTCCAAAACCTGTTTCCACGCTGCCTCTCCCACGCTTTGCCGGCCGCGCACACTGTCGTGCTTTTCAACTGCACTCGCCCTTGCACAACGTGGGCGGCTTCAGGAAGAGAACGAGAAACTCTTCTTGCTGCTGTCTTCTCTCCTCCTCCTCCTCCTCCTCGTCCTCCTAGGTTATGCTTCCAAGTGCGCCGCGTTCACTCCTCCTTCCTGCTCTCTCCTAGTGCTGGCGTCTAGCTGATGGGTTGGCCTGGATGGCTTGACCCCACGCGTGGACAGCGAGAAGCTTGCTGTTGGACCCTGCGCTGCTTCCTTGTGAAAATCTTCCGCTCTTGTTCCGGCAGGAGTAGTGCCTTGCGGTGCCGCAGCAGCTGTGGAGGCAAACGAAGGGTCGTTCGGTTGGGCGTGGAGTCGTCGGCCGAGTCCCACACCGTCAGCAAAAGCATGAAAATATCTCCAGACTTGGGGTCGAATTCTCTCACAGACGGGAGCCTGACAAAGGCCAAGAACCGACGCTATGCACATGTCGGTGCTGCTCATCCACGGCATGTTCGGACTGCGCAGAGAATCCATATTCACTACCACGTGGCAGTCCTAGTTGCGGTGATCCTCGTCAGCGGCAAGGGACAAGCCGTCTCGGCGGTGGAAAGGATGTGAGAGGTACATGCTTACCTGACATGAAACAGCACCCTTCTAATTTTTGGGGGGGCCCTAGACACATAACCAGAAAGAAGCCAAAATCAGCCATAAAAACCATGAGGCCGATTTCCTCCAACAGATTGAAGTTTGAAACTTCTAATCAAAAATCCAAGATTTATCTTGAAAATAGTATTATAATTATTCTTATTGTATTTTTTATCTACGATATCCACAAGATACGTACAAAAATTCAAAAATTGAAAGAATGCATCTGCCTCTTTTTCCCTTGGCCGATCTGTAAACTCTTTTATGACTGAGAAAATCGAGGATTTCCATTTCATTGTAAACTTTTCAGAACTTAGAGACTGAACGCAAGCAAAAGAAGATGGGACACATGATTGATTTGTACTTCGCACTAATTTAACTTCGACAAGTTTTAGAACTTTCGAGTGCCTAAATTCAAGATCAGAAATAGAATTGAAAGAAATTTTGGGTTTTAGGCGCTCGAATCCAACGACGTGGGCGATGACATGTCTTGAACAATCTACTTTGAGAAACTCCAGAGAGAGGGGGTTTTGAGAATATCAAGGCGCTTCCTGAGAAAATCTAGAATCATGAAAAACTCAAATCTATAGGGCTGAGCGAAGGTGTTATCCCACTCCTTTCCATGCATTTGCACCAGCACAGTGTGTGTACACTCCTTCTGCCTAATGTGCCTGTGTTTGGCTTCCTGATCCTCCCCAACCTTATTCGACCTCCCCGTTCATCCACGAGCCTGGTGGCTGTCTCTGACCCCTGCCCTCTAGGACCAAGCGGCTGGCTTTCTTCACGCCCAAATGCCTTACATGCAACAATGAGAGTGGCGACCCAAGAATGAAGGCCCTTAGGCTTAATGTTCACGCGATCTACGTTGAGGTGCATCCCACGTGCATGGCTGACCATGTGCCGATCTCCGGTGGTTTTTGATGGCATGTGATGCTGCAACCAACCTTGTCACGGTCTAGGCCAGGCCACCCAAAGTTTGTCCTCGACGTCGTCCGATTCGAGCACGTTGAAGAGGCTCTCATGATGAAGGATGCGGCATTCTAACTTGCAGCCAACAAGAATGAACTCCGCACCAATACAAGGGTACTTTGTCAATGAGCTTGTTGACCCTTGGCCTGGGACAAAGGCCAAGCAAGTCAAGAAAAGATGCGAGACAGTGAAGTAAAACAGCTCACTCAATTGTTATAAGGCCTGCTTGACGTCAAGGTAAAGTCACACATCAAGGGTGTTGACCACCTAGCATCTTTACACCACTTGGCCATATGATTACGGCCCGTGCTTTATTTCGCGTTGTTGCCTAGCACCACTAAGAGTTGCACCAAATGCATGTGACCCATGTGCTATTCCATGGAACTCTAGATGATGAGAACATGGTGTAGTTATCTGGCTTCAAGTTCAATGGTAACTCCTAATGCTTGCAAAAGGTCTTGTACATCCTCAAATAGCCAATGCAGTGCTGGAACCAAGAGATCATGGACTCGTTGCCACGTACTTACTATGTGTAAAGTGACAACGACCTATTCAACTCCCTATGTTAGACAATTGAGCTCTTGAAAACCATCCCGGTCAATGTTGAGGACCTTCTGATTTTGTCTCTCTCAATGGAATTTGCGAAGGAGACCAAGGTAGTCCTTGAGGCTATGTACAGGATTAAGGACCTCAGTACTTCAACTAGCTTTCTCACGATGGAGATTGTGGGTGACTGTCGACAACAGACACTCTTCCTTCGTCAATTGCGCTATCCCGGGTTGTGGAGGAGCAGTTTGCAAAGCTCTTGGATATGAATCCCAAAGCATCTAGTCTGGAAAAGATATCCTTAAGGCGGATGATCCAACACAACTAGGGGATAAAATGGATGTGACTTTACACTTGCATATCATTGGCTCCCTCATATACTTGGGTGTAACCGATTGGAGTAGACTTCCCTTTTGCATCAACTTCCTTGCCCAGATCTCCCGGAGTCCATACAAAAGAGCCCCACACGTGCCTACGCGACTGGTCTCCACACTAAACCTTGGGCTTTGCTATCATCCGTACTGCTAGGTGGTGGTGGAAGGCTACACAAATTGACATGTGGATTGGAGTCTTGATGGGAGGAGTTGGATGAGCTATGTGTTCCTATTAAACGACACTACTTTGTCATCACATAGTGTTGATAAGACTACATTGCACGTAGCTTGTGAGAGGCTTTTGACCTTACAATGGGAGATTGTGTTGGCGAGGTAGTGTAACTCTAGTTTTTTTTTTGTTGTGATTTGTGTCAGGCTATGCCTTTCATCGTTACACATTGTGTCAACCAGAGTTTTCTCACAACGTAGAGAACTCTTGTGTGGTTCATACATGCATAGAGCACATTGTTGTTGAGCACCACTTCGTATGGGATTCAATGGTTCGGCAAGTGATATTTTTCATGTCAGTAGGCATGGACCTGCACCACGATAACACCCTGACAAAGGCATCGGCACGCGAAAACTTTAGGTTGACCGTTGGTTTTGTCGGCCTTTTTCCTTTGCTTGAGGGCTCCTCGGATTGTAATGTGTGTACAATTGAGAACTTCATTGCATGCTTGTCTTCGTTCGGTACGTGTATGGACATGCATACCATCAGATCATGGAATCGTTGTGATGTAAGTCGTTCCTGTCTATTTCACGGCTTATAGTGACCAGTCAGCCGAGTCCATTCCTCCGTGGATCTATGATGCTGACCCAGTTGGTGGCTTTGCGTTGTCATGTGTTCATCCACCAATCCGTAGCTAGAGGAGAGTTGCTACGCCGTGCTAAAGACATGCTGGGCCACATGCTTTCCTTTCTTACCATCGCCTTGCAGTCAAAGGTCTAACACTTTTTTGATCATCTCAGTCACCACATCGTCGGATCCTAAGATCCCCTCTTCTGTGAACCTCTTGCTTATAGTGATATCCTCGGCATCCTCTCCCTTGCTACTAATCCTTCTCCCACCTTTGTGGATTCCTTATGGATGGGGAATTCTAGGCCAATGGATGTGTCTATTTGGTCCTCCCCGCCTATTTTCTACTAACCGTTTGGTGATAATCAAGCCATTATGACTATTAGGTATGTGACCTCATTTGTCCCAGTATTCAAACTTACATCTTTACTTGCACCCTCTAAGTCCATGCCTATGCATGTCCTTAGAACACCCACCTCTGTTTATCCTTGTAATGGTCCCTATGGTCTCCTTGTATTTGTGCTAATGTCTAATCCTTCAACGGTCATTGTGTCCTCCCCTTTTTCTACCTCCTTGTTGGTCCCTTTGCCTATTGTTGGACACTCTCCTACTCCCAACTGTCCACTTCCATGTGATCTTGTAAAAGCTGCATCTATGACCCAACCACCTTCTGCTTTTGCATGTGATTTCCCTCCTGCTCTCAAGCCTGATGTGTTCACAGCATTCGCCTGTGAGCCTTGTGGTCATCTTTGACAGGTGTCCCTTGGGGCAAAACAACTGGTTTTCATTGTACCCAGACATCCCACGCCCATCATTCAGAGTGGTGAACATGGCACGGAGGCCCTCAAACTCAGTGCCCATGTAGCCCACACCAAATTCACCCGACATGTCCTATCGGCTACAAGCTAGACTCCTGCTACTCCTCAATTGTGTGCGGTTCCGTGGCCAACCTTATCAGGGTCTAGCTCACATAACATGCATGTATTTTGGCCACCCAAACTTCTCCCCCGACGCTTCCTCATTCGAGCATGTTGGCCACAGGACCCAACACTCTAGCATGTGACCTATGTGAAAAACATCCACACCATCCCAAACCAAAGTTTCCATGAGATTGTTGACCTTCCATGAGGACAGAAGGCCGTAATGGCCAAGTGGGTCTTTCACAACAAGGTGAAGCCAAATGGTTCACTAGATCGCAATGCACCCCACTTGATAGCCAACGGATTCTCATTGGTCTTTGTAGTATTTGCCACATGACTACATGGCGTGCTTTGTTCAAAGTTTTAGCTCAATGTGAATGGGAAATTCACTAGATGGATGTGAACAATGTGTTCCTCCTTGGTATTTTGTACGAGGAGTGATGCATGGTGTAACCACCTAGTTTTTAGGTCAATGAGAAGGTTTGATACTTGCACAAGGTCTTGTGCAGCCTCAAATAGTGACCATGTAATTAGAACCAGTATATTATTGATACATCCATGTACGCATATTACATACAGTCTAACGCCGACCCCTTTGTCTTCCTCCGAAAAACAGCACAACGTCACACCATCATCATGGTCTATGTTGATCACCTCCTAATCACGTTCTCCTTGATGAACAATGTGAAAGAAGCCAATTCATTCCTCTAGGCTACCTATAGGACAAAGGACATTGGTCCTATAGATGTCCTCTTTAGGATAGATATCGTGCGCAACCATCGGCGGTGGATACTTGTAATCCATCAGGCATGTTTAGCCCAAGTTTTGGAGAAGCGGTTTATATACATCCCATGTGCGGTTCCCACGGCCTTCACTCTCATTGTAGTGGATAGTTGGACTTTGTCCCTTTCTTGAGGATGGCTAAGGGTATGTTTGGGATAGCACGATTAGCTTGAAATGTCCTCAAGTCTACACAACCTCGAACTCACAGGCGTGTGTGGAAACTACACAACCACACTCGATCGTTTGTACACCATCCTACAAAAGATTGAGCATGGTAGTATATTTTCCAGACACCTCACCGAAGTTGAGGTCACGCAATTTGAGGTTAGCAACAGCAAATCACTCTATCCGAACTTGTCTTGAGAGTGGTGTGTGTGCGTGTGGATTGTTTGGCATCTCATTGTATCCATTGTTTAAATGTATGGACATGCATCCTATCAGGTCATGGTGGAGTATTGTGTTGTTAGCCACCTTGGACTTTGAGTACACCCTTAACCATCTTCAAAGAATCCTATGTTTTCAGTGTGATAGACGTGGATGTTATGGGAACTTAGCACAGGAGGTCCGTAAAGCATTCTCCCACAAGACGAGCAGAGCACGCCTGATGAATCAAGAGTCTTCGTAGTCAGTGGTCACTCACGACCTCCATTTTGAGCAATACTGCTACAAGACAAAGGTGCTTCATCGTCTAGAATACCCCAAGGACTAACTATGCCTCCCTCAGGGCTTTCGTCAAAGGAGAAATGATCAGGAGGTTGTCAACATGGACTAGGATGGAGGTATATTGCTCATATGTTTGTCGGAGGAAGAGGGACGGATCGACATCCATAAACACATAGCCCTCGCGAATTAATATGATGATGATCTCCTAGGTCCAGCACTAATTGTGATTGCTTGAAGTTGTGTAAGGCCTTTCGCAAATGCTAGACCTTGTTATTAATCTTGAAGCCTAATGGATGCACCATGTAGACCTCCTCCAGTAGAATTTCATGGGAAAAGATATCTCTCACATGCATTTAGTACAACTCCCACTTGTGTTGAGCTACGACACCGAAGATAGAATGAGTTGTGGTCATGCAGCCAACTGGTGGAAAGTTTTTTTTGAATTCCATCAACCTCAACTAGTGAAAAACACCCAGCCGTGAAGCGTATGACATTATGATGTTCTAGTGAGCCATCTGGCTTCACTTTCTTGTGAAAGAACCACTTAGCCAATATGGCCTTATGCCCTAGCGAAAGGCTAACAAACTCATAGGCACCATGCTCTTGGATGGTCCAAAGCTCATCCACAGTCTTCGTGCCATAACTTGGCATCCTATGCCAGAAGTACCTTCCTAAATGTGCTTGGATCAGACACCATCAAGGGAGAGCTCCAATTTGCCAAGAAACACACATATGACATGGGTCGGACCAGTTCATGGTCAGTTCCGGCATCGCAAATATCAGATAAATGGAGTGAAAAAAGCTCGTGGCTGAATGGTCAGGCTGGGTGTACCTCGGTGTAGTCGGTGTGGACACAAAGGCATGAAGTCCTTGTGCCATGATCATGGCTCTCAATGCTGCGGATGAAGCCTTTGGATGCCAAGATTGCTACAAAAATCCCTAGACTGCACTAAATTGAGATGACCACCGGCCTTGTAAGTGAATGAGGTGCTTACCTCTACGATGGGAGCATGTAACACAGATACAGAAAAACATTGATACATGCCTGTAGAGAGTGCATGTCTAGACGTATGAGAGGGTATTGCAGGTTTGTGCACAGATGCATGGGAGGAAAAAACACAAGTGCAGTAGCACTAGGGGAATCTATATGCACAAACACAAGCGAAGGCGCAGAGGAGGTAGCACGCTTAGATACAAGCACAAGTATAGGAGAAGTCGCATGCGCTTAGGCAAGCTCAGATGCAAGAGAAGTTAAAGGGACTGTTACCGGGACATGTATGAATGGAAGGATAGTCAAGGCCTTAAAGAACTGACATCTACGGACTCAAGGATGTGAAGATGAGCAAGATCCCATAAGCACAAGGAATTTGACCATTCAAAACTTCTTGAGGAGGCGCGCATGCGGCTCCGTAGCAAGACCTTGGAGCCCTCCCTATCTTTAGTGTACTAGACACAAGCTAGGGAGTCCTACATACGTGCCAAATGAAGTTGGGCATGATGACCAAACGGGAGCTTGTATGGTGTGCCATGGTCCAGTAGAGGACCGTGCATGAGGCAATTCTAGACCCACGCCATTTAGGAGAAGCTTGGAAAGGCGATGGACTCTGGGAGACTGTACTCAACTCAAATTTAGTATATGTCATCTCCCATGGTGTGGTTCCAATGCTCAGACAAACTGTTCTACTAAGGAGTCGCAAATGTGAAAGCTGGTTAAAGATACCATGATACACATAATGTATCCATCTTGCTAAGGAACTCTCCACCACAATCCGAGTGAAAAGTGGGGATGATATGGAGTGACTCACGCTTAGCCATGATCAGCCATAGGTACATCCCCAATACCACATGACTCTTATGGCGGTGGCTGTACACCAGCCTCATCTAGATGAAGTCTTTGGTTAGGATGAGGGTACAATGATTATGGTTAGATAAGGATTCAAATGGGAGGGTTCCAAGTAGGTGTGATTGTACCAGCTCCAACGAGTAATGGGTCTTATAGATAAACTCAAGAGAAGTGCTTCCATGCATCTTACCCCGCGTAAAGAAGGTACATTTGGTCTTGGATGGCTTCTCATAGAAAGCTACATGAAGAGTGAGAGTGGGCTGTGTCCGGATGAGCTTGGGCAGAATGTTCTCACAAAAATGACATAGACAGTGGTGTAGCAAGATTTGCTGCTCAAAGAAGGTCAACCACACGTGCAACAAGGGGAGGAAATGGCAGAGGAAACATAGAGAAGGTAGCATGTGACACAAGAGAAGGCATACATGACAGATACTCGCTGCACTACAGCACAATTTTCAACACAATACACGGTGGTGGATTCAGAAGTGTGGTCATTGTGAGACCCTACCTGGTGCAAGCACGAATACTGAGCAATATGAGCTTGAGAGAAAAGAAAAAGAGCACATAAGAAATGTACACGTGGCCAAAAGAACCATCAACGTGCACAAATCCAATGCCTTAGACAAGCAATGTCTGTTCGGATCTTCTGCAATCAGTGAAAATGGATACAACACGATTAAGAACAAGATGCTGACACTTTGAGTATATGGCTACACCATTTGGACTCACAAACACCCTCGCAAGATTGTAGCGATGATGAAAAACATTTCTGCCTGTACCTTGATGATTTAGACGTCGTGAATCTCGACAACATCCTTGTGTATAGCCACATCCGGAGGGAGCACAATGGACATCTTCGACAAGTTCTAAAAGTTGAACAAAGAGAGAATATTTCTGAAAAAATCTCGAAACCTGAGATCGGTCACTGTTCGATCATATGTGCCCCAACATCTGAGATAGACAAATCACACTGGACCAAAACACAATGGAGGCAATTGCTGAATGACAAATGCTCGGGGCGTTCAAGTATCATTGGACTTCTGTAACTTCAACCACCGATTTGAAAAAGACTACGCTCAAGTACCAGCACCTCTCTACAATCTCACAAAAGAAAACCAATGAGTGGAGTCAGGGGAGCAGGAAACAAGAAGCATTCAACTCTTTGAGAAACACTCTGACCTCAGCTCTAGACTTTTGATTGGTAGATCCTACGGTGGGACTACATCATGGGCAACATCGCATCCAATCAAGCCATCATAGCCATTCTACTCCAAGACAACAACGGCGGGGAACAACCGGTTGCGTATACGTTGCCAAAAAAAGGAGAAAATTGAAAGGACTGGAACTCAACTACGAGGTGCACTGAAAAGAAATACTCGTAGAAGTTCACGCGTTCAAGACATGATGGTGCAACTTGGAATGCTGACGATGCCTCATCCACACCGACCATCATGCTCTGACATATCTCAAGACTCGGTCAAATCTGAGCCGTCGACAAACTCGATGGATGGAGCTACTAGAGTCCAAATTGGATGCTGACATTGAGCACCGATGAGGATCAATCTACCCGGTGGATGCTCTAAGTCAAAGACTAGATCTCATGGCTGAGATCAACACGTTGCTCATGGAACCAGACTCGTTCCTTGCAAGGCTATTCGTGAAGAGTTACAAGAAGTTTGGTGAGAATGACAAAACAATTTTTTGGGTTGACAACCCCCACTGGAGATGACAATTCACTCACCATGTCGTTGTCCCACCAAAGGAGGAGCTACAAAGGATGTTATGTGAGAAATCCCAAGATACGGGTCCAGGTGGACACTTCGGCAATGATAAGACACCTAAGAAGCGGACAAAGCACTACTAATGGGAAAATATACAAACCGACATGTCAACCTTATGCAAATCATGTGATACTTGTCAGAGACAGAAATCTTGTCCCACGAGGCCACCTGATCTACTATAACCACTACCTGTTTTGATGAGACTGTGGATCAATACTAGCATGGATCCCATGAAGGGATTACCCGCCACTTCCGAGTGTTACGATGTCATCCTCGTCGTGGTGGACAGATTTTCTCAAATATAACACTTCATCTTGACGACCACAGTCACTGTAGAAGGAATATCGAGACTGTTTCTACATAAGATTCTATGGCTGCATAGTCTTCCACGTGATATCATCAGCAAAAGAGACATCTACTTGAGTACCCATTTTTGGTGAGAATCAATGACAAAGCACTATAGTTGGATCCACATATCAACGACGTTCCATCCTCAGACCACCGGGAAAATGGAACAAATCACCCAAACTCTGAAGAAACTTCTTCACACATTGTGTGGGCCGCACAGCACCAATTGGCCAAATAAACTGCCGACGGCTAAACTTGCATACAATTCCACCACTTCCACTGCAATCGGTAAATTCTTGTTGGAAGTGCTCTACGAAAAATGCCCGCCATAATGGTTGGATTGCAAAGTCAGAGCAACACTTCCATTGTCTATATCCTCTGTAGGAATTTCTCAAGAGTTTGGTAGGAAATGCGACAGACCCTCGCAAAGACACAAGCAGTTATGAAGGAAGCGGCTGAAAACCATCGCAATGATAACGTGTTTAGCACTATCAATCGCGTACTCCTTAGCTTGACGAACATCAATATGTGGACAGGTCTTTGTGAAGCTCAGATCTCGCTAGATAGGACCGTTTAAGGTTGAGCGAATGCAAATCCTTGTCATCGCTCCACATTGTCTACTCGACAGCATGGCCGTTCATCTTTGTTTCTACATCAGCAAGCTCAAGGACTACCGGGATCCCTCTACAAACTTCCTCGATAGAGATGTCGCACCACTACCTCCTGTTCAAACGGACGGGGATACAGAGTATGTTGTTAAAGACATCCTTGGACATCGACATGGTGGAAAAACAATTGAGTACCCTACTGAACTTTGATTTCGTTGTTAAACAATTATCTGAGACGACGAATTCATGATTCCGGTTACATGTTCATATTTATTTCGTCAAAACGAATACGGTTCAAAAATTCATTTTGCGCAGACCTCGTTCAGTCCTCATTGGATGTTCTATACGTTATGATACGGACATAGGCTCACTTTTCGGTACATTTGAGGAGTTTTTGTCCAACGTGCAAAATCGACGTGATGCAAGTTCGACGCTAACTTGCGAGCAATTGGGCAAACGAGCGAGGGACGGGGGAGGGGGGGGGGCAGGGAGAGTGACGAGGGGTGGCACAAGAGCCAAGAATCTTCGTTGAAAGATGACGTGTACAGAAAACATAGCAACCTAGACAACAAAATCCTCTTCTTCGTACCCTTGGATGTCCTGATCGGTCATGAAAGCCAAAGTGTCCGCGGCTGCCGCACTCTGAAAAGCCTGGTCAAAGATGATGTTGAAGCCGGAACCAGACCAGGCGTTGCGGACGAGCGCACTGTTAGTCCGCAGATGCGCCCATCCTTTGTGCATCCATCCTACCGCTGCGTCTTTGATGTGACGCATCCCCATGTTGATGTTGTCATCTTCCTTGAGACGTTTGCCCACCCATGCCGAGTAGGCCTTGCTCACTTCAGACTTGAAAGGACGTTGCAGACCCACATCGGCAGGCTGCAGCTTGGATGTACATCCAGCCGGGATGTAGAGGAGGAGGACCCACGGAAACCTCTCGCGCACCCATGTCTGAAACTGATGGGATGCCTGCGGACGCCATGCGTCCAAGATCAGGAGAAGCCTCGCATGCTCGGTAGACAGCTTCTGATGCTTACAGACGTCGATGAAGTAGGGTTCCAAGACCATGCTGAACCACTCCTTCGAAGTTTCGACGCTCGCCCAATGGTTGTGAGTGTGGCTGAAGTGCCATGCCATGTTGCGCTGCATGTAGGTGGAGTTTTCACCGTGCGGATGGCATGCGTTTGTCTTCCCCGTCCAAATGACCTGGAGCGGAAGAACCTCACCATCAGCAGCCGACGCAATGACGGCTGTCACCTGTCGCTTGTCGTCCTTTCCAAGAACTTTCACCTCTTTTGAACCCCGCGGTGCGTACGTGTACCTTGGCGCTGGCACAAGCTGCACTCCTGTGTGGTCTGCGTTGACCACCAAGGAATCGATGATGCCATGCAGACGCACCAAAAAAGCAGCCCTCTTGAACATCTGCTCTGCACGTGCCTCCCCGTCATCCGGAAGTTTCTGGGAGGCTGTCGTCCCGCAGCGCCATGACCAGCCAAGCTCATCGGCCACGAACCGTCGGCACCAGCCTCGCGAAAAAAGCTCGTCGACCTTCTTGCCGCTCACACGCCTGACGCCACGCTCAGCGACGATCGCCATGATCCTGTCGCGGATGGTGCTGGAGCAGAGCGGAGTGCCACGTTCGCGCATGCGCTCCAGTGCCCGGAGAATCTCTCCTTTGAGTTCCGGGTGCTTTGCAAAGTGGCTCTTGCGTCCACGGCTGCCCTGTACCCGCGATGATGTCTTTGCCGCTTCTTCGATCGGTGCTGGAGGCGCTGCTGCAAGAGCCCCGGCGTAGATGGGACGCAGACGCAGTGTGCCCTTCTTGTACCAGCCGCGGACGGTGTTCGGTGACAGCTTCGCGTAGATCGACGGTGCATGCGGCAGCTGGTAGTGGTAGCGAAGATGCTCGACCGCCTTGCTGAAGGATCCGGTTCGTACGACTGCGGCATGGATGATGGGGACGTGCCCCAGTCCATACCAGTCCATGTACTTGCCCCTCTTTCCACTGTCAGTCGATGTCGAGTTCTCGGAGGGAGGAGGTTGTGGCGGTAGACTCTCAGGGTTGGTGATCCCGTCAGCGACGACAGCTGCTACGTCAGCGATAGCATCATCATCGAGCTCCTGCATGAGAGACTCGAATGCAGCATGGTCCGCTTTCTCCCGTGCACATTCTTCTGTGGTTGGAGGTGGCAGTAGGGCTGCATGGTCTGTTGCATCGTCACCCACGTCGCTGTCATCCGACTCGTCGTCGGACAGCACGACGCGCCGGATGTGCTTGCGCTTAGGGAGTCGCTCATGGACACTCTCGTCCGGTGATGGCTGAATGTCAGGTGGTGATCCGGACACCACCACTACTGGGAGAGCCACAGGCACGGTGTCAGGTGATGGCGACAGAGATGGAGGAAGAACGAGCTGGTGCTTGCGTGGCCGGCCGGGTCCACGCCGCTGCTGAGGGACAAGGGCTGGCTTGGGTGCAGCCAGTGCTCGGGCAACGTTCTCACGGTGTTCATCTCTCGTCACCTTCTGGAAAAAAGCAGTTAGACGAGACATGGTGGCATGCTGCATGGCTAACTTGCTTCGGGCACGGGTTTTGCAGTAGTGGCACTCGTCAAACTGATCACCACGACCGAGCATCGCGACGCGGTGAGACCTCGGTGAACATGTCCCGAAGCAGACAACGGCTACCAGCCGTTGTCCGCTTCGCGACGTGCACGAATTCGAAAGCACAACGGTTAAGGCGCGAACGCCGTTGACGAAATGTGCAAACCACCGGATCTGAACAGAAACATCGGGAAAATACCTGCATAGAAAACGAAATCACCAACACACCACAGACCGGGTTCGTCTTAAACGAATACGCAATAATATTGTCCCCGGCCGACGAACCATAGTTACACCCCGAAAAATATTTTTTTTGACGAAACCAAAGTTCAGTACGGTATTGATGTTTCGATGTTTTTTGGTTGACTTCTTGATGATGTTGTATCTTCATAAAATCGTGCCTCGATATTCACGAACCCCCTTGACTTCTCGGTGGAGCTTCTTGAAGTAGCCACTCATGGCGCGACTCCGCGCGTGTCGCTCCGCTCGAGTGCCGAGGACTTAAGACATGCCTACCTCAGATTCTCGTCATAGTAGGTATGTGCTGGACAAACTTGACACTTGTCATTGAAGTATAACTATTGCTTACTATAAAGACTCCATTTGTCCCAATAATTCAAATTGTCTTTTGTTCTGCACCTCGTCCTCGTGGACCAAGTATGTTCCTCTCGGCGTATGATCATTGACCTCATGATTTTTATGAGGTTCCACTGACGGCATTAAGGCCACCTACCACAACTTCTGAGTTATGTTCACAAAGGTTCTGATACATTTGACCACCTCACCAACGGTCAAGATATGTGTTGCAACTTGTATTGATGGTTCAAGACTTTTTGTTCGACTTTTTTATGATGCTTGAATTTTATGAACAAGGGTGTTGGTGTTCTCAACCCCCACAACTTCTAGTCACAGACTCTCAAATCAACCACTCACAATGCAACGTTGTACGCATTTTTTGACTCAAGCACCCAAGACCTTATACATGCCTCCTTGTGTTTCTTGCTACCATGTGTATGTGTTCGACATTTGATTCTTGTCATTCAAGTGCACTTAGTACTCAGTACAAACTATCCCTTTATGCCAATTCCCTGTCTTATGCTTCGTACCTCATCCTTGTGAACCCTAGACGTTGCGCTCGGCTTCATAAGGGAAGAGGAGATGTTGAGCACTTGACATAATTGGATCAAGCTCAATAGAGGGATCGAATTGGTTGAACGCAACTACACACGTGTACACACACACACACACACACACACACACACACACACACACACACACACACACACACACACACACACACACGCACACACACACACACACACACACACACACACA
>SZWC01012504.1:34547-47397 GCA_023375785.1 Penium margaritaceum | reverse complement strand
TTTTGATTCTGCACGTCTAGGTTCAGACGGCGTAGGATTCTGACATGTGTGTGCAGAGTTACGGCCAAAACAGTGGTTTTGGGCCGGTTTTAGGACAGCTCTTGGACTGCCGCGTGCGACACCCGCCGTGCGCCGCGGCAGGTATTTATACCCTAGACCTGTCAGTTGTCATTTCTCTCTGCATATGCTATATTGAAGCATTCTGACACTTCGACTTGTGTCTCCTAGCCAAACCCTTGCCGTTGTGTGTACGACCTGTGACTGTCGTCACCGTCTGACTAGGCACTGACGCCCGGTCAGCGGCTGTGTTGCTAGGAAGCTTCGACGAACTTTCTCAGTGCCGGCGTACATGCTGGATGGCCTTGATGATGCTACCACACCGGATGACAACGGCATGGATGATGGGCACGTGGCCCAAGCCATACCAATCCATGTACTTTCCACGTTTTGCAGTTGATTCTTTTGACGATGATGTTTCTGGCTTGGGTGGTGCAAGTGGCAATTGCAAGGCATTGGTGATGTTGTCAGTGACAATTTCTGCCTCGTCCGCCACCGCATCTGCTTCAAGCTCCACAATTAGCACCTTTATTGTGGCATGTTTGAAAGCTCCGGGTCCATCATCTGGAACATCGGCAAGAGGAGTAGAGCTGTTGGCTGTTTCTGCTTTGTCAGTAGGAGTTGTGGTGGCATCCACATCTTGGGACACGCCATCGTCTCCCTCAAACTCGTCGTCAGAGAAGACGACGTGTCTTCCCTTACGATGAGGGATACACTTATGCAGACTCCCGTGAGGGTCGCCCTTGGTTGTCTCGGTAGGCAATGTTGACGTCGTAGGTGCAACCAACGTAGGTGCAACGGAGAGAGGACAAGAGGACGTTTCCTTGGCCTTCCAGGACCACGAGGTGTTGTAGGAGGAGCAACTGACTTGGGTGCAGCGAGTGCTCGTGCCACGCACTCTCTGCACTCATCAGCAGAAATCTTGTCAAAAAATTTGGTGAGGGTTGCCATGGTGCCGAGCTGTACACTTGCATGGCATTTTGAAATCAGAGTGCATCTGCAAAGCATGGCGGAGTGGCAACACGAGCGTAAGTAACGACCCGGCTATCCTTCGGCCAGCGCAAAGCGCTGCCGCAGCCAGTCGACCCGACAAAGCCGATTGCCTTGTCTGTTCATCTTGTTGACATTGACGCGTTACATCGGCCGATATCTCAGGCGATTGTGTCGGTGGCTGTCAATACATCGGATGTGTACAAAAACAAAAGTACAACGACCGACGCACTCGAACCGACCGTTGTCAAAGAACCATTTGCAGATTCGGGATTTGAAATCTGTGTCTATGTGCACTCTGTGGAGGTTGAACGAATGTCTCCTGGGAAAAAAAAAAGGCACAACCCTGCAAATACACAACTACGGCAGAACCCGATTTTGTCCATTAAAACAACAAATCAAGTAAGATGGTGGGAGAATCATGACAACACCCCAAATTATATCTTAGACGGCAAAACCTTGTAGCAATACGGTACTACAATGATGAAGACGAAGGCACATCATCTTCAACAAGTGATAGCATAAATGATATTGATGGGAGACTGTGCTCTGACCAGTCCTGTCTGTGTACATTTTGGGATGTTGTGACATATCATCTCAATGCTCCCACCAGTGCAGAGGTGGATCATCAATGGTACACAGGGACACTTCATTTTGAAAGTTGTTCATATGACCACTTTGCACTATTGGATACGTCGTTGAAAGAGAAACATGTCTATATTCATAAAGTGCCCTCTTAAACAGGTAGTAAACTAGTGTGGGTTAATGAACTATCTACTTTGCAAACGTGTAACTCCTCCAAGTATTTTTTTTCAACAATTTTAATTATTGCATGTACTGTTGAAATGAATGAAGTAAACATAACAAAATAAATGTTTATTCATGAAATTCTATAAAGAATTAGAAAACATGTCAGGCACAAGGAATTGTCTTTGTTGACAACGTGTTATGCCATTTATAGTGGTCTCACATCTTGTATAATCAACCTTCCATGGTTCCCATGTTCTGACAAGACTCTTTGCTCGGGGTAATGGCATACAATTCATTTTTATCCTCTACATTGTCTCTGGTGTTGGAGGGTCGGAAGCCCACCAATTCATGAGTATATATCCGTGTGCAAATGACCGATGCCTGAAAACTCCCCTACAAATCTGGAATTATTAGCCAATTGGTCCACATGAGGCCGTGCACAAGTGATGTCATATAATGCAGGTGTGGGAGAATGTGGGACATTGTCAAAAGGCACTAGACAAGCTTAGACATTGCAAAATGTCTTGTCTGTATCTGTAACTGTACAAATCAGGGGGTGAATGGTTGGAATTACATCATCTGTCACATTATGCTAGGCAGTAGACAGTGTGGAACCCATAATCGTCAATGTACAAAAACCGTCATGTCTAGTTTCACAACCACAGCAGCAAGATTGGTGGATGGTTACAATTACATCATGTTTCATTCTTTGTATGGTCATGAACATTGTGGACCTTGTCGAAGTTAGTGTGCAAAGATGATTGCGTTCATGCTGAGTAAAAATGATGGTATGAGGTGGAAAAAGGGCAGCCACTAGAAAAAGAAAACTGTAGATGCATTTCTCACGCGGTAGAAGTTGGCATAACACATTTGCGGAAAACAAGCATTTTTTCTGAACTACATCTGCCCATGAAAGTATGCGGTCATCGAAGAACACAAAAAAATAATGATTACAACATTCACAAGGATATCTTGCTGTCCTGAGTAAGGATGCGGTGCCAGGCTAGTTTCTGTATGTCAGAATATGGCCATATGGTCATAGTATTTAAACATTTTGGACACATCATTGTAGAGTAAAACCACCTGGACACGGGAATCATATTGTGCGATGTATAGGATATGGCGCTAACATAGTTCCAATAGTTGCACACGGGGTCATAGTTGTATCGCTTGTGGATATGGCGCATTTGTTAAGATGTATTTCAGTATGGGGTTGAAGCCCCATTTACCATTCCATACATGGATAACTTGGCAAAATGATCCTGATTTCAGATCTGTTTTATGACAGGTGGTGGGTCACTGAAAGGTCACAAAAATTCAAGACTATCTCACTCCTGACCCATCAGAGGCTCAAACCAGGTTACGTTGTTCAAGATAAGAAGCTGACATGAATGGTTGGACGGTTGTTTCGATGCTCGCACAAAGCACATTGCGGTTGAGCATCACTTCGTTTGTGATCTGGTGGAGCGACGCGTGATCTCCATCATGTGGGTTGGCACTGACTTGCAGTGAGCTGATTTCTTGAGGAAGGCACTTGCCCGCGGAAAGTTCCAGGTGGCCATTCGTTCTGTTGGGCTTCGCCCCGTGCGTGACAGTGGTTGAGTGTGGGATGTACGTTGCCGTCTCATCTGTCTGTGTCACTCACTATGTGGTTGTACCAGTGCTGCACTTGTATGGACATGCATTCCATCGGGTCATGGGGGAGTGTTGTGCTTTGTGTCGTTTATGTACAGTTTACTGTGACCACTCGGCCGTGTCCATACTCGTGCAAATCCCTGAGGCAGGCGGCCCTGGTGACACCGGCTCGACGACAGGCGGCGGACTACCCGTCTGGAGCTGACCAACCACTGTTCCAGAGCCCCAGATGTCACCGGGACTCCTTGCTGTGCCTTCTACGTCTTGCAGGCGCCTTTTGGCGGACTGGGCATGAGGTCCATTTGCATGTTTTTGCATTGTATACTCGCTGTCAGTCGATGGATGCATGCATGTGACCAGTCGTTGCGTGCGTCTTTTGATTCTGCACGTCTAGGTTCAGACGGCGTAGGATTCTGACATGTGTGCGCAGAGTTACGGCCAAAACAGTGGTTTTGGGCCGGTTTTAGGACAGCTCTTGGACTGCCGCGTGCGACACCCGCCGTGCGCCGCGGCAGGTATTTATGCCCTGGACCTGTCAGTTGTCATTTCTCTCTGCATATGCTATACTGAAGCATTCTGACACTTCGACTTGTGTCTCCTAGCCAAACCCTTGCCGTTGTGTGTACGACCTGTGACTGTCGTCACCGTCTGACTAGGCACTGACACCCGGTCAGCGGCCGTGTTGCTAGGAAGCTTCTACGCACTTTCTCATGGTATCAGAGCAGTGAGACAGTTCTCACTGAGCTACGCAGCAGAGACGCAGCAGAGCAGTAGCAGTGAGAGTCACCGCTGCAGCAGATCTTCTGGGACCTGTTGGAGACGGCCGTTCGCCGTCCACGTACTCCACCCACCACGTGAGATCACAGCTGCTGAAGCAGCAGCACCAGCGCGTACCGCCACGCAGAGGTGTGTGGCGGCTGCGGTGCGTGCAGCCGCCACTCCCCCCCACAGCCGCAGCAGCAGAGCAGCAGCAGTAGAGGCGGCGGCGGCAGCCGCGCAGCAGCAGCGCAGCAACAGCCGCTGCCACAACAGCGTGGCAGCAGCGGCTGCAGCAGCGTGGCAGCAACGGCGTCCGCAGCAGCAGCGCAGTAGCGGCATCGGCACAGCAGCAGCAGCGGCAGTTGCGGCGGCAGCAGCAGCGCAGCAGTGGCAGCAACAGCAGCGCACGGCGGCGGCAGCCAGCAACCGCGCGCGGCGGCGGCAGCCAGCAGCACATGTAGCGCGCAGCAGCAGCGCCGCGCGTAGCACCAGCCGCCGCGCGCAGCAGCAGCAGCAGCAGCGCAGCCACCGCTGCCACCGGTGCACACGCAGCTACGCAGCTGCTGTTACAGCTGACAGCACAGCTGCTGTAACAGCTTGGCGGAAGCTGCTGCGCAACTTCCGCGGAGCTGCTGCGCGCCACCGCGCAGCGACAGAACCGTGACAAGAAAAAGAAAAGGGAGGGGACGAGCTGACGTCAGCATTGTTGGTTGCTGACGTCATCAGGTCGTGCTGACGTCTACAACCACCTGCTGACGTCAGCATTACACTTAGCCAAGTTTTCAACCGAAAAGTCAAATGTTGCTAGCGTTTCAAATCCCCGAGAAACGTAGATAGTTTTGAAATCCGGCAAACTTAACCTGTCGTCCCATAATGAGCGGCGACATGAGTTCGCCCGACGACAAGGACAAGGGACCAGGTGATCCCTCCTCCTCTTCTTCAGGGGTATTGAGCCCTCCCTCGCAGGCCATTGAGGACCTGCGCAGCCAGCAGGAGGAGATGCATCGTCTGCAGCGAGAGCCGACTGACGCGATCCGCACGCTGACTGAGCTCCTGCGCGCTCAGTCCACGGCTCCTCCGCAGATTTCTGAGGGAGCTGCCGGCGTTGCGGCCTCCACCCAGCACTCGGCTCAGGTGCCCGTGACAGGCGCCCCGCCTGCTTCACCTCCTGGTGTGGTTTCCCCACCACCTGCGGACCTCCTTGATGACGAGCCATTCATGCCAGGCTTCGAGGATGACTCCCAGGAGCGGGAGATTCGTCTTCTAGAGGAGCGCCTCCGTCAGCTGTAGACGGGTATTCGACCTCCACCCGTGTCCCCGATACGACCGTCACCTGACTTCCCCTGTGATCACCCCCTTCTAGGAGTTTTTCCCGTCACTCGCCCTCCTCAGCCTGCGGCTGCTCTCCCCACGGAGCGGCAGCCAAAGGACTTTGAGGCACCACCTCCACGGTACATCAGCGAGGATGGATTTGACTGCTGGGAGATCCTGTTTCAGGTGTGGGCCACTTCTGAGGGAGTGTGGCTTTACTACCACAGCCCATACCAGTCTACAGATCCAGCACAGGTGCTGACAGCAGCCCGGGCCATGCGAGGGCTTCTCTACGCCATGCCACGCGAGACTGACGTTGACTTCCGTCCCTTCCTCGGCGAGGCTGGCACAGGCACCGGAGCTGATCCTCGTGGAGGCTCGGATCTGGCGTTGTCCCTACTGGCCACAGAGACGCACGCCACGCGTGTGTCACACATTCGTGCTTTCCACTCTCTCCGTCAGGGACCAGCGAAGCCTGCAGCGGAATACTAGCGACGCGCCATGCGGATCTACACGCGCCTGGGGACCTCAGGGGGCACACAGCTGTGGACGCTTCGGACGATCATGCTCGGAGTTCGCTTGGAGTACACCGACATATTCACACGGTACAGCGACGCTGCTCTCGAGCCTTTCTCAGCCACCCTGCAGCTGCTCCCGTGGTCCCATCAGCTTTTCCTCCAGGTGACGTTGGCCCGCGAGGCAGCAGTAGCACATCAAGAGACTTCTCTCGCTGCAGCAGTCCTCGCCTCACCACCATCTTCCCTCTTGGAGTCACCCTCACCTTCTTCCATCACGACCTCATCTTTCTCCTCCTCTTCGACCTTGTCTACACCCACGCAGACGCAGGGCGTTGCAGCAGCTGTCCATCGGAAGAAGACGAAAAGGAAGCGCGGGTCGGGTCAGCAGCAGTCGTCATCCAGTGCTAGCAGTGGCCATTCCGTGCAGTGCTACAACTGTGGAGGTGGCCATCGCTACACCGAGTGCCAGCAGCCACTCGACTGGGAGCGCATCACTCGCGGACTTCAGGCTGCCCATGCTGCTCGCACCGCGTCTAGCACATTGAATGCACACTCCTCTGGACGCGCGGCAACTACGAGTGCAGCAGTTCCTGCATCCTCACCGGCGAGCAGCAGTGATCCAGACCCACGTGACTGCACCATCGCTGAGCTTCGTCATCTTCTGGCGCTTCGCTTTCAGGGAGGTGCGAGTGTGTTGTCATCGTCGAGTGGGTCACAGACTGCTTGTTCGTCCGTCCTCGTGACTCGTGATGACACGTGTGGGGGAGCACAGTCCGCATGTGATGATGATGGGCCTGACTGCACTGACTGGATTCATGAGTCTCACCTTCGTGATGTACGTCGTTCCTTCCCACTGACGGCTCAGCGTCCCTCTGATGCCGAGTGTTCNCATCCTCACCGGCGAGCAGCAGTGATCCAGACCCACGTGACCGCACCATCGCCGAGCTTCGTCATCTTCTGGCGCTTCGCTTTCAGGGAGGTGCGAGTGTGTTGTCATCGTCGAGTGGGTCACAGACTGCTTGTTCGTCCGTCCTCGTGACTCGTGATGACACGTGTGGGGGAGCACAGTCCGCATGTGATGATGATGGGCCTGACTGCACTGACTGGATTCATGAGTCTCACCTTCGTGATGTACGTCGTTCCTTCCCACTGACGGCTCAGTGTCCCTCTGATGCCGAGTGTTCTATTGATAGTTGTACAGTGACGTCCACCAGCCGTGACTCCGGTGGCACTTGGATCATCGATTCTGGTGCCACCCACCACATGACGTGTCGTCGTAGTGACTTTGTGGTACTTGGTCCTGTCACGACTGTCCGTTCTATTCGTACAGGTTCTGGTCAGTCCTTACCAGTTCATGGTGTTGGGGTTGTATGCTTTGATGGTCCGTCTGGCCCCTTGTATCTCTCTGACGTGCTGTTTGTGCCTGATCTTGAGCTCAGTCTGCTGTCTGTGCGTGCATGCACTCTGATGGGTCTCTCCGTTGAGCATACCGCTGATTCAGCGATTGTGACTGCTCTTGACACCCATAGCATCGTCCTGCGTGCTTCAGTTGTAGATGACTTGGACCGCATTGCTCGGCCCTCCTCCCCTTGCTCTCCCTCCTCCTCTGGTCGCGTTTTTGTCACTGGTGTTCTATCCCCGCAACACCAGCGGTTGCTTCACCGATGTCTGTGTCACGTGGGCTTCGACACTGTGTCGAAGCTCATCTGGACACAGCCCGCTCTTGGTCTTGACGTGGCTTCTTTCGAGAAGCCACCCAAGACTGACTGTCTTTTTTGCGCTCAGGGTAAGATGCACCGGTGCACTTACCCTGATTCGCATTCCCGAGCGCTGAGGCCCCTCGAGTTGGTCCACTCGGACTTGCTCGGTCCTCTCCCGGTCGAATCGCTCTCCGAGAGGGGTCGGTATGTTCAGACGCTGACTGATGACTTCACCCGGATGCAGTGGGTCTACAGTCTGCGTCAGAAGAGCGACACCGCCCTTGCGGTTCGGCTCTGGCTCGTGATGGCTGAGCGTCAGTCTCGCCACACACTACATACCTTTTGCTCGGATCGCGGCGGCGAGTTCCTTGGCGAGATGGACTCCTTTGCTGAGCACGGCATTTTTGACCAGGTCTCCGCTCCTGCTACCCCACAGCAAAACGGTGTATCTGAGCGGTGGAACCGCACCATAGAGGATGCGGTCCGAGCCATGCGGTCTGAGTGCGGTCTCCCGGAGTCCTTTGCATTCGAGGGCTTCGCCTACATGACTTGGGTCTGGAACCGCCTCTCGCATGGTCCGCTTCCGGATCATGTTACACCGTACGAGCTCTGGTTTGGACACCGTGCTGATCTTTGTCTCGCACGCGTCTGGGGATCTCTGGCCTCCGCATGGTACACCGAGGACCAGCAGGGGTCCAAGGTCTCCCCTCGGGGTCGCTTGTGTGCCTTCATCGGCATCTCCCCGCGGTCGAAGGCCTGGCGATTTTGGGACCCCACTCGCCGTCGTGTTATTGAGTCCCGTGACGCGCTGTTTCTTGAGTCACTCACATACCGTGATCTGACTTCGATCACAGCGCTCTCTGCAGCTCATGTCCCTTCCTGTGAGGGTCCTTGGCGGATGGGGGAGACCTCTTCGCCAACGACCATTCCTCGCCAGGCTGATGTGTCCGCTGGAGTCCCCTCTCGATCTCCACCACTTGATGATCCGGCTATCATTGCCGTTGGTCCAGAGATCCCGCCTGTCCAGCCTGCTTTGCACCCCACAGATACCGCTGCTCCCACGCCTCCTCTTGCATCACCCTTTGTGTCCACTGGCACCCATGTTCCGGCGTCTGACCCAGCCCAGCCCACTCCTGTCTCTACGTCGGCTGACACTCCTTCCTCAGTGTCCGGGCCAGCCTTGCCCGCTGTCATCCCCAGCTCAGTGTCCCCCACACACGCATCTCCACGCATGGCATCTCCGACTGCCTCGTCTCAGCCCTCACCAGCTGTGGTCGTACCTGTCCCCGTGGTCGTACCTGTTCCTGAGCCTGAGGTGCACCCCTCGACCTCCGGTTACTCCCGTGAGCCCGGTGGTCGCCTTCGACCACTGGATTCTGGAGCTCAGCGAGCGTCGGGTTCCAGACCCAGACGTTCCTCTCGCAGCATCGCGAGCGGTGATCCAGGCACAAAGGCCTTAGGCCTGAGTGTCCGCACTGAGCTTTCAGAGGTATACCCAACGTGCCCCATAGGGCACGACCTGGTCACTCGCGAGCTCCATATCGCCTGTGACGTAGCAGCTGATCTCGTGGCCGTCAGGCCAGACACTGAGGCGTGTGCACTTGCCACGCAGAGTTCCCCCTCTATGGCGCCGGACCCGGGCACATTGAGGGAGGCTTTCTCATCGCAGGATGCTGATGCCTGGCGAGCTGCTTGCGAGAATGAGCTTCGCGCTATCCGAGAGCACGGAGTCTACGAGCTGGTCGACCTTCCCCCTGAGAGGAAGGCGATACATGTCAAATTGGTCTTTCCGAAGAAAGTGAAGCCGGATGGCTCACTGGAACGCTACAAGGCCCGCTTGGTCGTCAAGGGGTTCTCTCAGATTGAGGGAGTTGATTACACTGACACCTTTGCCCCTATCGGCTGCATGACCTCAGCTCGAGCTCTGTTCGGTATAGTAGCTCAGCATGACTGGGAACTACACCAGATGGATGTGAACAACACGTTCCTCCATGGCTCTTTGGATGAGGAGATCTACGTGGCTCAGCCACAAGTCTTTGAGGAGGGTGACAAGGTCTGGCGCTTGCGCAAGTCCTTGTACGGCCTCAAGCACTCTCCACGGTGTTGGAACCAGGAGATCACTGGCACCTTGACTTGCGCGGGATACGTACAGAGCGAGGCAGACACCTCACTCTTCATCCTACCGACACCCGAGCGGTTTACCGCCATCCTGGTCTATGTTGATGACCTTCTCATCGCGTCTCCGTCGCTGGAGGCCGTGAAGGAGGCCAAGGCTGTCCTACAGACCGCCTACAGGATGAAGGACATTGGTTGTGCATTGGTGTTTCTTGGTATGGAGATTGTGCGAGATCGCAGACATCGGACACTGTTGCTGCATCAGGCCCGATACGCACGAGTCGTGGGGGAGCTTTAGCGATCTCCTTGGTGCAGTGCCCACTGCTTCCACACCACTCACACCTGATGGGCAGGATGCCCTGAAGGTGGATGACCCTACACAGCTGGGGGAGACAGTGGACGTGACCTTGTACCTCCGTCTTATCGGATCTCTGATGTACCTAGCCACTACCACGCGTCCCGACATCGTGTTTGCCGTCAACCTCCTCGCTCAGTTCTCACAGGCTCCACGTGCGAGAGCTCTTCACGCGGCTGTGCGAGTGGTACGGTACGTGGTCTCCACGCCGTATCTCGGACTCTGCTTTCGTCGGCAGTGTTCGGTGGTCCTTGACGGCTACACTGACAGCGACTGGGCTTGGAGTCCTGACGGGCGCAGTCGCACTGGTTACGTGTTTCTGCTCGGTGGTACCGCTTTGTCTTGGCGAAGCGGGAAGCAGGGCTGCATCGCACGTAGCTCGTCGGAGGCAGAGCATGTGGCTTTGGGGGCAGGGGCTGCTGAGGCAGTTTTGCTGCAGCGCTTGTTTCTTGAGCTTGAGCAGTCAGTACCCGCCATTGTGCTGCGTTGCGACAACCAGAGTACTCTCGCCATTGCATAGAACTCTGGTGTTTCTCATGCTCGCACAAAACACATTGCGGTTGAGCATCACTTCGTTCGGGATCTGGTGGAGTGACGCGTGATCTCCATAATGTGGGTTGGCACTGACTTGCAGCGAGCTGATTTCTTGACGAAGGCACTTGCCCGCGGAAAGTTCCTGGTGGCCATTCGTTCTGTTGGGCTTCGCCCCGTGCGTGACAGTGGTTGAGTGTGGGATGTACGTTGCCGTCTCATCTGTCTGTGTCACTCACTATGTGGTTGTACCAGTGCTGCACTTGTATGGACATGCGTACCATCGGGTCATGGGGGAGTGTTGTGCTTTGTGCTGTTTCTGTACAGTTTACTGTGACCACTCGGCCGTGTCCATACTCGAGCAGATCCCTGAGGCAGGCGGCCCTGGTGACACCGGCGCGACGACAGGCGGCGGACTACCTGCCTGGAGCTGACCAACCACTGTTCCAGAGCCCCAGATGTCACCGGGACTCCTTGCTGTGCCTTCTACGTCTTGCAGGCGCCTTTCGGCGTACTGGGCATGAGGCCCATTTGCATGTTTTTGCATTGTATACTCGCTGTCAGTCGATGGATGCATGCATGGGACCAGTAGTTGCGTGCGTCTTTTGATTTTGCACGTCTAGGTTCAGACGGCGTAGGATTCTGACATGTGTGCGCATAGTTACGGCCAAAACAGTGGTTTTGGGCCGGTTTTAGGACAGCTCTTGGACTGCCGCGTGCGACACCCGCCGTGCGGCGCGGCAGGTATTTATGCCCTGGACCTGTCAGTTGTCATTTCTCTCTGCATATGCTATACTGAAGCATTCTGACACTTTGACTTGTGTCTCCTAGCCAAACCCTTGCCGTTGTGTGTACGACCTGTGACTGTCGTCACCGTCTGACTAGGCACTGACGCCCGGTCAGCGGCCGTGTTGCTAGGAAGCTTCTACGCACTTTCTCACCCCCCCCCCCCCCCCCCCCCCGCCCCCCCCGCTTGCATGGCCTCGTACCCAAGTACCCACTTTTCTCATATTGTCATAGCCTTTTTCACTTGGCGTTGCTACAACTGATGCGTTTGGAGTAGCCTCTCCCCCCAAGCTTCGCCTCTCCTACCGGCTGCCCCACCCTCTATTTCTGAGTTTCTTTACACCACGCATCCATGTTGTTATTGTACCCCATTTAACCCACTCTACTCAAAACAATGGGCACACTCTGAACGTGTTCCCCTGCATACTGAATTACTCCAGTTTAACCAATGGGAAGGGGTCTCCCACCCATCAATTTTTGGCGATCAATCAGGCAACAGAGTAGGCTTTTCCTGAATTAGTAGGATAACCCTGGGTGAGCTCGAGAGTTTCGGACTACCCCTAGGGCGCAGGTGCGGGTTGTTGGATCCAATCTTTACCCTCACGTTCTCGTAATGCCTTCATCCCGCAGCTGCTGGTATTATCCCTCTCGTCTTTCCCTGCCTACCCAGGTTGGAGTAAAGAGGGGTGGGTTTTACTTCCTACTCTTGTGGTAACCAAAAAAGGAGTGATAGAATTGGTCAACACTAGGTTTAGAAAGTCTATTGAGGTATTTCCCGACATTTTTTGTGCAGCTGAGCTTCATTTGCTCCGGAGTTCATGTCTTGAACAGTTGCCTTCGCTGCCGCCGCCGCTGCCGCCGCCGCCGCCGTCGTCGCCTCGTACATCGAGCGGTTGCAGGATCAGCTAGCCGAATTGCGTCCTGGAGGAAGAGAAGGCGAAGGTTATCCACCATAGTCTCCGTTTGTTGGTCGTCTCCTCTTCGAAGCACAACGCTTGATATCAGCTGCGCCGAGCCAAGAAGAGTGACGCCGACCCAATCAGCGTGAAGCCGACCTAAAAGCAGCGCAACTTATCGTTCAGGGGAGAAGAGAGGGAATGAACAGTCTGGGAGGTGTTCAGCCTCTGCCGCAGAGGAGCAGAACGAGAGAGTGAGGAGGACGTTGAGTTTGAGATGCTTAGGTGCTGAAGACCCTGAAGTGTGACTTTTGCTTCCAGAATAAAATCAGCAGCCTCTTGGCTTTTTCTTCAGCATTTCACATCGAGGAGCACACACACACACACACACACACACACACACACACACACACACACACACACACACACACACACGCACACACACAC
>SZWC01012504.1:0-12628 GCA_023375785.1 Penium margaritaceum | reverse complement strand
AGCAGAGACTCACGCGACCCGGTCAGCGCGCCTTCGCGAGTTCCACTCCCTTCATCAGGGATCCTCGGAGTCAGCAGCTGATTATTGGCGTCGGGCCATGCGCCTGTACACTCGTCTGGGCACCGGAGGCGGCTCTCAGCTCTGGGCGCTGGACACCATCATGCTGGGAGTGCGCCCCGAGCTCACTGACACCTTCTCCCGCCTCGACCAGGACGTCCTCGCGTCCATGTCCGACACCCTGCAGCTGTTGCCCTGGGCGCAGCGGTACTTCATCCAGGTCGCGACAGCTGACGAGGCAGCCCGCGCGCATCGGCAGGGCGCCATGGCCGCAGCAGCAGTGGGAGCGACGTCCTCTACGCCTTCCACACCGTTGTCCACCTTCACCCCCACCAGCTCCACCTCTGCCTCTCCCACTTCCTCCCCTGCTACTCCGACAGCCACTGCAGCAGCCGTGAAGGGGAAGAAGGGGAAGAAGAAGAGGGGACCGCAGTAGCCTTCCGGTGGCACCGGACGGGCGGTCCGCTGCCACAACTGCGGCGGACCTCATCGCTACACTGAGTGTCAGCAGGAGCTGGAGTGGGCGAGGATCACGCGCGGTCTTCAGGCAGCCCACGAGGAGCGGATCCGCATTGGAGCAGCAGCCCGTGCCGCAGCGACCTCGAGGGCAGCACCGGCGGCAGATCCTCCGCCATCCGGGGGGAGTACCACGCCGGACCCGAGGGACCAGACCATCGCGGAGCTACGTCGACTGCTGGCACTTCGCTCACAGGGAGGTGCGAGTGTGCTGTCACAGCCGAGTGGTCCACAGACTGACTGTCCATCTGTGTTTGTGGCACGTGGTCGTACTTGTGGGGGGGCTACGTCGCCTGGTGAGGATGAGTCTGACAGCACAGAGTGGTTGGATGAGTCGCATCGTCGTGCATTGTCCCGCTGTCCTGCCACATCTGCTGAGCGTCCAGCAGAGGCAGCGTGCTCCGTTGCTCGTTGTACCGTGACCACCACAGGTCGTGAGGCGAGTGGCCACTGGATCATTGACTCAGGGGCCACTCACCACATGACCTGCGACCGTACCGCCTTTGTCGTGCTTGGTCCTGTTGGGTCTGTTCGGTCAGTGCGGACAGGTTCTGGGCAGTCACTACCTGTTCAGGGGACAGGGGTCGTACGGTTCGATGGTCCGTCTGGTCCCGTGTATCTTTCTGACGTGCTTTTCGTGNGGTGAGGATGAGTCTGACAGCACAGAGTGGTTGGATGAGTCGCATCGTCGTGCATTGTCCCGCTGTCCTGCCACACCTGCTGAGCGTCCAGCAGAGGCAGCGTGCTCCGTTGCTCGTTGTACCGTGACCACCACAGGTCGTGAGGCGAGTGGCCACTGGATCATTGACTCAGGGGCCACTCACCACATGACCTGCGACCGTACCGCCTTTGTCGTGCTTGGTCCTGTTGGGTCTGTTCGGTCAGTGCGGACAGGTTCTGGGCAGTCACTACCTGTTCAGGGGACAGGGGTCGTACGGTTCGATGGTCCGTCTGGTCCCGTGTATCTTTCTGACGTGCTTTTCGTGCCTGATCTCGAGCTCAGCCTGCTCTCTGTCCGTGCCTGCACGAGGATGGGTCTCTCTGTTCACCACTCCATTGATGATGCCACGATCACTGCACTTGACACTTCCACGGTTGTGTTGCGTGCCTCTGTTGTGGATGACCTGTATCGCATCGTGCGCTGCTCTGCTCCTGACTCTTTCCCTTGCTCATCTGCCCGCGTCTTTGTCACGGGGGTATTGTCTCCTGACCACCAGCGCCTGTTACATCGGCGCCTGTGTCATGTGAGCACGGACACTGTGTCCAAGCTCATTCGTACACAGCCCGCTCTCGGCCTTGACGCGGCTTCCTTCGAGAAGCCGCCCAAGACCGACTGTCTGTTCTGCGCTCAGGGCAAGATGCATTGATGCACCTACCCTGCCTCCGTCACTCGCGCGCAGCGTCCCCTAGAGCTTGTCCACTCGGACCTCCTCGGACCTCTCCCTGTCGAGTCTGTCGCTGACCGTGGTCGGTATGTTCTTACCCTCATGGATGACTTCACCCGCATGCGGTGGGTCTACTGCCTCCGCCACAAGAGTGATGCCGCTCTAGCCGTGCGCTTGTGGCTCGTGATGGCCGAGCGTCAGTCTCGTCACTCCCTCCACACCTTCCGCTCTGACCGCGGCGGTGAGTATCTCGGTGAGCTGAACACTCACTTCGCTGAGCTTGGTATCTGTCACCAGCTCTCGGCCCTGCTACGCCATAGCAGAACGGTGTGTCCGAGCGCTGGAACCACACCATGGAGGACGCGGTTCGCTCCATGCGCGTTGAGTGCGGTCTCCCGGAGTCCTTCGCCTTCAAGGGCTTCGCCTACATGACGTGGGTCTAGAACCGCCTCCCGCATGGTCCCTTGCCGGACCACGTCACGCCGTATGAGCTGTGGTTCGGTCACCGTGCGGACCTCAGGCTTGCTCGCGTCTGGTGTTCCTTGGCCTGTGTCTGGTACACCGAAGACCAGCAGGGGTCCAAGGTCTCTCCTCGCGGCCGGATGTGTGCCTTCCTCGGTGTCTCCTTGCACTCCAAAGCATGGCGTTCCTAGGATGCGGGTCGCCAGCGCATCGTTGAGTCGCGCGACGCGCTGTTTTTTGAGGCACTGTCGTACCGCGACCTGTCTGCCATTGTCACCCAGGCAGCGTCTCACGTTCCTACCTGTGAGGCCTCCCGCCGGATGGGGGAGTCTACCCCACAGGGTGAGTCCGTCCGGGGTGCCTACGAGGTGGGACCGTCGCTGGCCACCATTGACCCGGCCATCATTGACCCGGCCATCATTGCTGTCGGGCCTGTAGTCTCTACGCCTGCCCCGCTTGCGCCCACCACGACTGTCCCGCCCGCGCCTGCCGCGACTGCCTCGCCCGCACCTGCAGCGCCTGCTTCGTCCGCACCTGCAGCGCCTGCGTCGCCTTCCGGGGCTGCACCTGCTGCCTCTTCGCCTGCGGCGCCTGCCTCACCCGCGCCCGCCGCGATTGTCTCGCCCGCGCCTACCGCGACCGTCTCGTCCGTGCCTGCAGCGCATGTTTCGCCCGCGCCTGCCGCGCCTGTCTCGTCCACGCCTGTAGCGTCTCCAGAGACAACACCTGCCCTCCCTGTGCCAGAACCGTCGGTCAGCTCAGACTCGGGCTACTCCCGTGGACCAGGTGGGCGTCTCCGCCCACTGGCCTCACGAGCACCTTCGACTGCGGTTGCGCCACCCAGACGACGCACGCGCAGCGTGCACAGTGGTGACCCTGGCACAAAGGCTCTCGGCCTAAGTGTCCAAGGCACCTACACGGAGGTGCACCCAGCTTGTCCCATTGGGCACCAGCTGATCGCTGACGAGCACGAGGCTGCACAGGCAGCTGCCGCTGACCTAGTTGCGGTCCGTCCGACCCATGAGGCATGTCCTAGCCACCCGGAGCTCCCCTTTGATGGTCCCTGATCCAGACACGTTAAAGGAGGCTCTCTCAGAAGAGGATGCTGAGCAGTGGCGGGCCGCCTGTGAGGACGAGCTCAGGGCCATCCGCGAGCACGGAGTCTTTGAGCTGGTCGACCGTCCTGAGGGACGGAAGGTCGTGGAGGCCAAGCGGGTCTTCCGCAAGAAGGTGAAGCCTGACGGCTGACTGGACCGCTATAAGGCCCGCTTGACTGCCAAGGGATTCTCTCAGGTTGAGGGGATCGACTTCACTGACATCTTTGCCCCTGTTGGCCGCATGACCATAGCTCGCGCGCTGCTTGGTGTGGTCCCTCACCATGACTGGGAGCTGCACCAGATGGATGTGAACAATGCGTTCCTCCACGGCACCTTGGAGGAGGAGATCTACATGGTCCAGCCACCTAGGTTTGAGGTCGAGGACAACAAGGTCCGGCGCTTGCGCAGGGCCTTTTATGGCCTGAAGCAGTCACCCCGGTGCTGGAACCGAGAGATCACTCGCACCCTCACTCAGGCCGAGTACGTCCAGAGTGATGCCGACCCGTCACTTTTCATCAGCCAGACAGCCGAGCACCTCACTGCCATTCTGGTGTATGTGGACGATCTCCTGATTGCGTCTCCTTCACTGGAGGCCGTGAAGGAGGCCAAGGCGGTCCTGTAGGCCGCCTACAGGATGAAGGACCTTGGTCCAGCGGCTGTTTTCCTCGGGATGGAGATTGTGCGTGATCGTCGTCGACGGACACTCCTCCTCCATCAGGCACGATATGCACAGGTTGTGGGGGAGCGGTTTGCTGACCTCCTTGGCGCTGTTCTCGCCGCCTCGTCACCCATCACTCTTGACGGGCAGGACGCCCTGAAGGTGACAGACCCAGCCGATCTGGGCGAGACTGTGGACGTGACCCTGTACTTGCGCATCATTGGCTCACTGATGTACTTGGCCACAACCACGCGTCCCGACATTGCGTTCGCTGTCAACCTACTTGCACAGTTCAGTCAGTCCCCTCGGGCTCGTGCTCTGCACGCAGCTTTGCGAGTCGCCCGGTACGTGGTCTCCACACCGTATCACGGTCTCTGCTTTCGGAGACAGTGCTCGGTTGTGGTAGATGGCTACACCGACAGCGACTGGGCATGGAGTCCTGATGGACACAGCCGCACGGGTTACGTGTTCCTGCTTGGTGGCACCGTTGTGTCTTGGCGCAGCGGCAAGCAGGGGTGCATTGCTTGCAGCTCCTCAGAGGCTGAGTATGTTGCTCTGGGCGCTGGCGCCGCTGAGGCGGTGTGGCTGTAGCGGTTGTTCCAGTGCTTGGGTCATTCCGTGCCTACCATCATCCTCCGATGCGACAACCAGAGTGCTCTCGCGATCGCTGAGAGCTCTGGTGTGTTCCATGCACGCACAAAGCACATCGCTGTCGAGTATCATTTCGTGCGCGATCTGGTGGAGCGGCAGTTGATCTCCATCGTCTGGGTGGGCACAGACTTGCAGCGTGCTGACTTCCTGACCAAGGCACTGGCACGTGGGAAGTTCCTCAGGGCTGTTCGTTCCATCGGATTGCGACCCCTGTCCGAGAGTGGGTGATTGTCCGGGTCCCTGTTGAGCACTCTGTGTTGCACCGGCACGCGTTCTGCACGTGTATGGACATGCGTACCATCGGGTCATGGGGGAGTGTTGTGATGTTGTCAGTCATACACAGTTGTACAGTTGGTTGTGACCACTCGGTCGTGTCCATGCTCGTGCAGATCCTTGAGGCGGACCCAGCTGGAGACAGAGTTCCCTGAGGTGATGCTCCACCCACTGGAGGCAGCCTGGCAGCCTACCCAGTGTACCAGAGGGCTCCAACAGCCCACGGACTACGTTTGGAGGTCTTCAGGATTTTCTCGGTGGACATCCTTGCCAGGCTGATTTACATGTTTGTTTTCTTACACTCTCCGGCTGTTCCCGGACGTAGGCGTGTGACCAGTCGTTGTGTATGTCTTTTTGTTGTGCATCCGTAGGATCAGACGGCGCTCCGTTTGGACGCTTGTGCGCAGAATTATGGCCAAAACAGTGGTTTTGGGCCGGTTCAGGTTTGACAGGCACCGCCGTGTGCGCCACCCGCCGTGAGCCACGGCGGCTATTTATGTTGTGGACCTGTCATTTGTTATCCCTCTCTGTATTAACTTCAGTTGAAGCTTGAGATACAAGTGCACGTGTCTCTCCCTACCCTTGCTGTCCCTTGCATGACCTGTGTGTCAACCAGCCAGACCCGTGCTGTCAGGCTAGCAAGCAGAAAGGCTAGGAAGCTTCCTGGAATCTTCTCACACTCCCCCATGACCAGATGTCGAACAAGTCCACGGAGGTAACAACACTGATGCAAACATTGGCACAAGCACAACGATGGTGAACGAAAACGGATACAGCACAAGGGCATCGGCTAGTCCACAACACAGGCAGGGTGCAATCCCACAGAACGTAAAGCCGCAAGAAACTTCGTACGATTGATGGCCTTTGTCAGGAAATCAGCCCGTTGCGAGTCAATGCCGACCCACATGACCTGAATCTCACCTTGATCCACCAGATCTCGAGTGTAATGGTACTCGATGTTGATGTGCTTCGTACGTGCATGGAACACACCGGAGATCTCCGTGATGGCCTTTGCGCTCTCGTTGTCACACCAAAGCACAACAGGGGGCATGGACTGTAGTAGTTCACGCAACAGACGCACTAACCACACACTCTCGGTCGCGCTCGCACCCAGAGCTACATACTCTGCTTCAGCCGTGCTACGAGCGAAGCAGCCCTGCTTGTCGCTGCGCCACGAGACGACAATTCCATTTACAAGGAAGATGTAGCCAGTGCGACTCTTGTCGTCTGGGCTCCATGCCTAGTCAGTGTGTGTGTACCCGTCGAGGACCGCGGAGGCCTGCTCACGGTAGTGAAGTCCCATGCGGGCGATGGACGCAACGTACTGCACGCACCTGATTGCAACCTCGCCTGTGCGGTGCCTGTGAGAATTGCGGAAGCAAGTTGATAGTGAAGGCTATGTCTGGCCGTGTCATCGTGGCCAGGTACATAAGTGAGCCAATGACGAGCATGTATAGGGTCACGTTGACTAGCTCCCCCAGCTGTGCTGGGTCGGTGACCTTCAGAGCGTCCTGGTCGTCAGGGGTGATCGGAGTCGACGCCGTTCGCACTCCGCTAAGTAGCTCGGCAAAACGCCCCCCCAGAGTGAGAGCGTATCACTCTTGATGGACCAGGAGTGTCCGCCGAGCGCGATCACGTACAATCTGCCTGCCTAGAAACACGGCAGCCTCTCCCACGTCTTTCACTTTTTATGTTGACTGCAGCACTCCCTTAGCTGCTTCGATAGCCTTCAGATCGGGCGAAGCGATAAGAAGGTCGTCAACGTAGACCAAGATAGCCGTGAGTGGCGCAGGAGTCTAGGAGAAAAAGAGCGATGGGTCCGCCACGCTCTGGACATAGCCGGCTCGTAGGAGCATGCCAGTGATCTCTTTGTTCCAGTAGCTAGGCGATTGTTTCAGGCCGTACAATGCCTTCCGCAGCCGCCACACCCGGCCACTGTCATCCTCGATCCCTCGGGGTTGGGCCATGTAGATGTCTTCGTCCAACTTCCCATGCAGAAATGCGTTGTTGACATCCATCTGGTGTAGTTGCCACTTGTGCTGGGCTACCTGGGACAGCAGGCCTAAGGCCGTGGTCGTGCGTCCAACCGGTGCGAAGGTTTCAGTGAAGTTAATCCCTTCCACCTGGGAGAATCTCTTTGTAGTCAGTCGCGCTTTGTGGCGGTCAAACGAGTTGTCCGGCGGAAGCTTCTTCCGCAAGACCCACTTGGCCTGATTGGTCTTCTGTCCTCGCGGTAGGTCTACAAGATCGTAAACCCCATGTTCATTGATGGCCGCCAGCTCAGCTTCGCACGATGCGCGCCAGAGTGTCACATCGGGACCGGCCAGGGCCTGACGTAGTGTGCTGGCATCTAGCGTCGCTCCCACTACACTAGGGTCTAGGACCATTCTAGCTCCACTGCGTGTGGCCAGCGCATAGGCCACGGACGGATAATCGTGACCGTAGCCTCTGCGGAGTCGACTGCAAGTCAACGCTTGTGAGCAAGGAGCGTGAGGCTTGTATCACATCCAGGGTGGACTTCGGTGAGACCCTACGCACTAAGGCCTAGGACCCTTGTGCCTAGGTCCCCACTGCGCACGCTACGAGTAGGGCGTGGACGAAGGCGCCTGTCCTCACCTCGTCGGTATGCCTCTGGTGACGATGGAGCTGGGACAGGAGGTGGATGTGCATCAGGCACCGACGCGACTGGCAACGCGCCTGGTGGTTCTGGTGCATCGACAGGCGATGACCCAGGCGACTTGTTTGGCGGCACAAGCGACGCAAGTGGTGACGACGCAGACGACACAGGGGCCTCTGCCGGTGATGCAGGTGCGGATGACGCGGGCGGCACAAGGGACTCAGCAGGTGATGCAGGTGAAGGGAAGGCAGGAGGGGATGACGACACAGGAGACACCAGCGGGAGAGACGGTGGAGACAACGCAGGTGATGTGGACGTCATATGCGAATCAGCTGGCGGGTGGGATGGTCTAGTAGCGCCCCGGGTGACCGAGACAGCGTCATTGGTCAGCCCACCCCCCTGGGCAAGGGACCGCATCACACCCAGAGGAGTACAAATGCGGGCTTCCACCGACGGTCAGATCACGAAAGGAGATGCGCTCAAAGAATAGTGCGTTTCTGGACTCGACAATGCGCAGCCGATTGGGGACCCAGAAGCGCCAGTCCTTGGAGCGGGGAGCCACACCCACAAACGCACAGACGCGACCGTGGGGGGAGAACTTGGACCCCTACTGTTCTGGTGTGAATCAGACGTAGGCAAGGGATCCCCAAACGCGTGCGAGCCGGAGGTCAGCAAAACGCCCGCACCACAGTTGGTACAGGATGTGGATGTTTGGGAGGGGGCCGTGAGGGATCCGGTTCCAGACCCATGTCATGTAGGCCATGACCTCAAAGGCGAACGCTTTTGGCATACCGCTGTCCACCCACATTGAGCGAACCGCATTCTCCATGGTGCGGTTCCAACACTCAGAAACGCCATTATGCTAGGGCGTGGCAGGGGCGGAGAGGTCGTGAAACACTCCCACTAAAAAAACAAATCCCCGTCTAGGTCCTCCATGAACTCACCGTCCCGGTCAAAGCGGAAGTTCCGGAGGGGATGGCCGGACTGGCGTGCCGTCATGACAAGCTACATGTGCACGGCGAGTGCAGCATCGCTTTTCAGGTGCAGACTGAAGATCCTCCACATGCGGGTGAAATTGTCCGTGATCGTGAGGACGTACCGCCCTCTCTCATCCTGGAGCTCCAGGGGAAGAGGTTCCAAGAGATCAGAGTGAACCAACTCTAGGGATTTCAAAGCCCGTGAGTCGGACAGAGAGTACGTGGCATAGTGCATCTTACCTTGGCCGCACTATAGGCAATCGGTCTTAGGCGACACCTCACAGGACGCTGTGTCAAGGCCGAGTGGGGGTTGTATGGGAACCAGACATCATCTAAGTGGACATGAGACAAGCGTCTGTTCTGTAGACGCTGATGCTCATGCAACAATGTGCCTGTTACAAACACTCGTACAACGGAGGATCAAGAGGTGGGGGTGGACGCGAGGCAGACAGAGACATGGTACAAGTCTCCAACTACCTTGCCACAGAGCACTATTGTAGCGGTAGCACAAACGGCCATGGTGGCATCCTCACTAGTGAATGCAACACTGAGACCCATCCGTGTGCACGCACGTCCAGACAACAGGTTGAGTTCTAGATCAGGCACATACAGCACGTTGGAGATGTACAATGGCCCTGATGGTCCATGGAATTGCACCACAACCTCACCCTAGACAAGAACCTCATGCCAAGCAGCCTTCTGCACAGACCGTGCAAAGCCAATAGGACCAAGCACAACAAAATAACGGCGGCGACATGTCATGTGATGGGTCGCACCTGAATGTACGATCTAGGTGGCGTTCGTCACACGCTTTGGCAAGGTGATAGAATAGCTACCTACAGTGTAGACAGGGGATAGAGGTTGCTCAGCAGAGGACTGCTGGGCTATAAAGGCAACACGTGCTTGCGACTCATCAAGCCATGATAGGTCGTCGTGACCTGTGCAGACAGCGGCGAAGGCAACGGACAGGCCAACATTAGTACGTGCGACGAACGACTCTACAGACTCAACAGCGCACTGTGTCCCACCGCCACCATCCGGACTGCATACCATGAACTCAACGGACCAAACAGATGGACCCCTCGGCTCAGTCAATGCACTCGCACCTCCTTGAGTGGTGAGTCGGAGGAGCCGGCGGAGTTCATTGATGTCGCGGGCCTACGTCGCGAGCTCCTGCTCCAGAGGTGACAGGTCGCCGGCATCGCATGCGGCTGCATCGGCTGCTGATGTGCGTGACGGGTCTGTCACTGCCGTGGAATGTGCGGAGGCATGCTCAAGCTGTTCGAACGCCTTTTGTAGGCCTTGCTCAATCTTCGTCCAGTTCTTGGGGGGTTTGCACTTCCTGTAGCGGTGCGCTCCATCGCAATTGTAGCACTCTCACTGTCTTCCTGGGGTTGGTTTTGGTGTTTCTTGCCCCTTCGCATCCTTGTCGCCCCGCTTGTTGTTCTTTCCCCTCTTCCCCTATACTCCTGTCACTGTGCCAGATGCTATTGTAGTTGCTACTGATGGCTGCGACGACTGGCGGGAGGATGGGGGCATGGTGCGTGCGGCCTGACTTGCTATGACGGCTGCGGCTGATGCACCATGACGGGCGTCATTTGCTGCTCCAACTCTTGCCACATGTAGGAAATGCTCTGTGGCCCATGTCAGAAGGAAGCCACTGTCGGCCATCTCCTGGGGGCTCTTGAATCTGAAGTTGTCGAAGGTTGTTGTGTACTCGCGCCCAACACCAATCCGGATGGTGTTGAACGCAATGAGTTGGCCCAGCCCATTCTTCCCAAGGGCCCTGTACAGCCGCATCGCTCGCCGTCAGTAGTCGCCCGGGGTCTCATATGCACCCTGTCGTAGTGAGTTGAAGTCAGAGAGGCGCTGTGACGTCGTTGTCATGGTTGAGCCTTCGAAGAAGGTGGTTGCCAGCTTCCAGGCACCATGCAGATCAACCCCAGTGCCAGTGTGGGGGTTACCAAGGAAAGGTTCAAGGTCGAGGGTGTACTCCTCTGGGACAACCTCGAGGAGGTCGTAGGTGGCGCGCACAGCAGTCATTGTCTGCTGGAGGTCTGTATTCTGATACGGACTGGTGTAGTACGGGTACACTCCCTCGCTGACAGCCCACATGCTGAACCTTGGCTCCCAGGTGGTGTAGCTGTCCTCTTGCCGGTAGGCGGGAGGGTCGGTCTCGAACCACTTTGGGGGCTTTGCCGTCTGTAGAGGTGCCGGGACAGCTTGCTCGACCGACGGTGACAGGGGATCTTCCCTTAGTCCTAGGCTCATGCGGAGCATCTGGTCCTCAAGGGAAATTGGGTATATGATTACCATGAACATGTCGCTTGTGCTTGCTTCGCCGGGCGGTTCTGCTTTGTGCGCTGAGCAAGTCCAACACCGTTTATACAACTATGCGAGGCGTAGGCATAGAATGCCTTCCTTGCCACTGGCGTCTGAGTCCGACTCGGGAAGGTTGTCGGACGGCTCGACAGCAAACGCTCCTAGAGCTACGTCGACATCGGCTGCGACTGCACTCTTGATTGTCATCTTGCCCTTGCACACGACATTCTGGGGTGGTTTTGACTGACGCTTCTGCTGCTGTTGCTGGTGCTGCTGCTGTTGTGGCCGGACCGTGTCACAGAATAGTTTCAATAAATCGGCCATATGCTTGGCCGTCTGTTTAGCCTGCTGAGCCTGCTCCTTGCGCAGCTCGAGTAGGCCCCGTGCCAACACGCCACGGCTAGACGGAGATTTGTCTAACGTCGTGCCTGGGGTGCTGCCCACCACGTCGGAGGAGGCACCGCCACTATCCATGGTGGAGCTGGTACTCCCGCCTCCAGCGGGTGCGTACTTTGGCATAGGACCACGTGGGGTCTAGCAAGCGTGAATTGCTGCCGATGACGCTGACATTTGGTTTCTAACGCTGTCGAAATTTTTGGCAGCGTTTCCCCCGCCCTAGTGGGCGTGGGACCTGTTTTGAGGCGTATCTCAGCCTGGTAGCTGTTGATGGACCCCCTACGCTGGTGAAACGTTTTCGGCATCGTTTCCCCCGCCCCAGTGGGCATGGGATATGCGTAGAAGCCTGTTTCAGCCTGGGAGTCGTTGACTAACCCCCTCACGCTGCCGAAAATGTTTCGGCAGCGTTTCCTCCGCCCTAGTGGGCGTTGGAAATCTGGGGAGGCCGTGGGAACGCGTGTGGGTACCTGATCCAATCCGACCCAACACAGGAAGAGAGGGGAGCCCAGCCAGCAGGGGGAGGGAAATACCAAAAGGAGCCCCGACAGCATGGTGCCGTCACCCGCTGCTGCTGCTACTGCTGCCGCCGCCGTAGGTGATGGGTTCTGCTGTTGTGGATGGCTCCTGCTACAGCCTGGTGCAGCGACCCTAATGCAGCCGTCGCGTGCAACTGTAGCACTTAGCGGCTGCTACGACCCACTGCCGCAGTTAGGCTGCAGCTGCTACCCGCTGTTGCATCTTGTGGCGGCTACTACTTTCCGCTGATGCACCCCGCTGCCGCTGTAGTTTCTCTTCCCTTGATTGGAAATGCCACAGCCGATGTTGCCGCAGCAGCTGACACCGTGGGTGCTGCCCATTGCTATAGCTAGTGGTTGCTACTGCCGTTCGCCGTTGCACCTCGCCGCTGTTTCAGCTGCCATTCCGTGTGGCTGGTGCTGTTGCAGCGGCTGAAACAACTATCGCTACGACTGTTGCCCGCTGCTGCAGCCGCCGCCTGCCGCTGCCGTGCGCTGTTGCGTCCCGCAGTAGCTGCGATACCTAGCTTGTGCGGCTGCCGCTGCAATTGGTACTTGCGCAGATGCGAGTACAGCTGCAACTCTGTGCATCCGTTGTCGCGGCTGCTGCTCGGCGGGCTCTCCCAGGACCAAACTCCACGTCTCACGCACAGTGCAATGAGAAATCGCTCATCTGCTCTGACACAAAACAGACTAGACCTG
>SZWC01012502.1:73492-85685 GCA_023375785.1 Penium margaritaceum | reverse complement strand
CTCCTCCCCTCTAGTTGGTCGCTAGGGTCCTGTTCCTACGTGGATGTGCCACGTGGAACGATAGGGTTTTAGGTTGCATGTTTACAAAAATGCCCTATGACGACTACGTCCATTTGTGGCGCGGTTCTTCTCAGCCAAAAGGGCTGAGGCGACCATTCGCTACTCCTCCTGAGACGACTATTCTGAGGGCCTACGTTTTGGTTCTGCAGTTAGTCGCAAAACGGCCAGTGCCGTTACATTGGCATCAGAGCCAGCTTCCGCAAATAATCTCTGAAATCGATTCTGCCTGTCCGTGGGATCCAGCTATCAAGCAAGATAGTTCGTCGATCGTGATTTAGAACGGTGTTCCTGACCTTACGGCCGAGTGCCACCCGCCGTCAGAACGTAGCCCGTTTGAGCGACGAAAAGCTCCGGTCGAGCTTACTCCCCGGTCGGGAGTGCAAAACAAAAAAAAGAATATTGGCTCATGGCTGTTAGCAAACGCCGCCCGACTGGCGGCTGTTTGCCCTCAACGGCTTGGTGCAGGGACCGAGAACCCTTCGGTTGACGGGCGGGCCGATAGCCTCCACGGTCCCACCGAACAAGAGAAGGAGAGTGGGACCCCACTCTCCTCCGTAACCCGTCGACAGTGCGCCGACTGCGCCAGAGAGGGGGAGCAGGAGAAACAAGTCCCTCTCCTTCGCGTCTCACGCGCCGTCGGCGTCCGATTGGGAGAGGGGATGATGTTCCCCTCAAGCGCGAGTGGTGCTGAGGAGGGAGAGAAGAAAATCGCCCCTCCTCCCTCTCCTCCTCCAAAGCACCGATAGTGCGAGGAGAGGGAGAGAAGGGGCGGTGCTTTTGCCTCCCTCGCCTTAGGCACCGACAGTGCCAAAGAGGGAGAAACGGGCGTTACCCTCTCCCTCGCCTCTCAGACGCCGGCTGCGCCAGAGAGGAAGAGGGGGCGGCACCCCCCCCCCTCCCCCCCCCCCGCCTCGCCTCTCAAGCGCCAACAGCGCCATAGAGGGAGCGGGGGTGGTTAACCCCCCTCCCTCGCCTCTCTAGTGCCGACGGCGCCAGAGAGGGAGAGGGGGCGATGATCCCCTCCTCTCTCATCTCTCAAGCGCCGAAGGCGCCAGAGGGGGGACAATGACCCCCCTCCTCCCTTGCCTCCCGAGCGCCGATGGCGTCAGAGAGGGAGGGGGGGCGGTGACACCCGCCTCTCTCGCCACTTAGGCGCCGACGGCACCAGAGAGGGAGAGGGGAACAGTTACCCCCCCTCCCTCGCATCTGGAATGTCTACGACACCAGAGAGGGAAGGGGGACAGAAGACGAGTGCCAAGGGGTGAGAAGGAAGCCCTCAACCCTCCTCCCACGGGGAAGGGAAGCTTCCGTGGCGTTTCCCTTCCCCCACGGCGCAGATGCCACGACGTGGACATGTATCCACTTCGGCGGTCCCGCAGATTTATGTCGAATTGTTTTACATCACTCACATGACGTGAGTGAGAGGCGCAGTCGGAAGGGTGTGATTGTCAAACGCAGCAGGTTGCGTGGTTCAAACCTGCGAAGACTCTGTTTTTTCCCCCTCTGGACCTTCAAGGCTGACCGGCGTAAATTGAGATAACGTCTGCTCTTGAACCCAGTTTTGAGTGCCACAAAATGTGGCATGTAGCTCAGTCTGAGCTTTGAAATTGAGAAGGCCTCAATTGTTTTTCTAAGCATTTTCCTGTTCATGGAAAATGGGGAAGACCGACAATATTCTTGACACACCACCAGGTGATGCTTGGAAGATTCCAAGCATCAAACAAATCCTCAAGTTGAGGAGTTCACTGTTTACCGTTTTCAAAAACGTCTGGAACGTTGAAATTTTGTGGTCAAACCCGATTTTGTGGTCAAGTTGACCATTGGTTTCGACGCAAAAATCTAAAAGCTCTAGTTGAGCTCTTCCAAAAATCAGTAGTCCTGATTGATTTTTTTTCCCGTTCCAAAACACAAAAAAGAGGAAAACCAACATTTTTCCATGTCCTAGACGGAACTCACTTGGAAGGGTGACCATTAAAAGCCACGACATGGCTGAATGTGAATGCATGTTGCAATGCGAGAAGTTTAGCACCGATTGTGCCAAGATTTTTCTGGATTAACCTCAAAGTTTGAGGGGGTTCGTGGAAAGAAAAAATAAATAAACAAAAAAAAACTGGAAGGGTGACCGTTGAAAGCCATGACATGGCTGAATGTGGATCGTACGTGCCTTGAACAGTCTTGTTTACGCAAAATGACAATTACAGCGTGCACCAGGTTGCAAGACTACAATGGTGACGTCCATTGAGATGAATTCTTGATGAAAAACAAAAACAGCACCGAACGTGTTGCAACCACTCAACGACGCTCCTACTCGCCACAACAATGTGAAATGTGCAGACAGCACAAAACGAGCGTCGTTGCACGGTTACACGGGCGTCGACCACATTATCGACGAAAGTACCGATTGCAGTACCGACAACAGCAAAAGTGCTCGTTGCAAACATTTTGTCGATGTCGAACACACCACTGAAAAAGTGTCAACTGCACTTCAATCTGAGATACTGAAAGCATCCGTGATGCTAGTGCCGAACGCACTGCTCATGGTCTACGGAGATGTGACCAAAACAAATACCGATTGTGTATCCACGTCGGTGCCGATTGCACCAAGGATACTGGATAAGTCATTTGTGCTTCATTTTTTGCTACAAGGAAGAGGTGAGTGCCGATCGTACTCAACACACACACACACACACACACACACACACACACACACACGATGGTGAGAATCCCCAATCGAGGGCCAATCCCATAAAGTTAACAAGTGCCGATTGCACTTGGAATATGACCAACATGGAAAATGCAATCATAGCATTCACGCAAGTGCCGAACACACAATTTCCATGAGGGTTGAATGTATGACCGACGAGTGCGGCGGCAAAACCGCGTGCCAATGCACCGTTGTCATAAACACCGATTGCACGAGTGTTGAATGCATCGTTGTCATAAGCACCGATTGCACGATTGGCAAAAGCTGCAGGTTGCACTCTTGTCATGGTTCCAAATGCACCACTAATGCGAGTGCCGAAGGCACTATGACCATGAGCTGTGGTTGGACTGGCAATGCTAGTGTTGATGGTCCAACACATGTTATAAGATACCGATTGCAACAATAACATGGGTGCCGATCGCACCCCGTTGTGTCAAGTAGCAAGAACTAGCTAGCTCGTTGCCTCATCAGACTAGATTGCAATAGACCACTCGACAAAAGCATACGATCTATGCGCGGAGTGGTTCTATGGGCAAGTGCGCCAAGCGTGTTATTTGAAACGCTGAAAACACGTCGTTTGATGTTTGGAAGGCATCTCGACGAAGTCGAGGACGGTCATATTGTCGAATCCTTCAAGTGGAGAACCGACAGGCATGGCTAGAAACAATCACAGACGGCTATGGTGATCGGAGGAATGCCCGAATGGCATAACAAAAACACAGCGATCTCGGTCGCCAGCGACAGTGACGACCATTCACCCTGCCGATAGCAATTTGGGAAGGTACTTCCGAAAGAAGTAGGAACCAAAATTTATCGAATGGATCACGTGTGACGAGGACGATTTCCTCAAAATTAGACCATGCTAAAGGTGGACGAACTCCTCCCTGTCCATAGATGGAACGCACTACAAAAGCCCAGTCGGTTGAGCACCAATTCTAGACATGCACGGCTTGCATGACCGCAGGAGGTTAGAGCGCATGACCAAGTGCTGAAGACAAACCTCTTTTCAATGGGTCAGTGTATGCGATTCATACCATGGTACTTCAGCCATGTGAAATTAGGTACACGGCATGCGTGAAAAACGTGCACGAAATGAACAAAAACCTTATCCACTAACTGTTGGTACGTCGATCACGACATCAAGTTATGGATAAGTTGGACAAACGAATGATCACAACGGTTTTTGTGACATTTGAACAAGCTGACAATATCAGCTGATGTTCTAGGTAAAAATGGCGATACCATTTTACCAAACAAGTGGTTTGGTGGGTGCAAGACGTGTTCTACAACAGTCGCATGTCCTGTTGCACCACAATGTTCAAGGCGAATGTGGTCATTTCATGACGGTGTTCGTGTCATGACTATGTCATCAGATGTGAAACGGATCTGGTCTGTTATCACAAAACTTCAATCCTCGAGGATTGTCATCGTGCCGCCTGTGCACAGTGTGTAGTGTGTGGCCGATGCAGACATCGGTCCATGATTGAACGTGTCAAGGAACGACATCCCTGCATCAATACTCAATGGTGCAACCATTGACATCGTATTACTCAGTGAGTGATGGATACAAATCGTGCTACCCGACTGGTACAGACGATAAAAAGGTACATGAGTGTACCCACAACCCTGTTCAGAAGACAATGATTATTGTCAATGGAGGTTGTAATTGCGCCAGAGAGGGGCGGAGACTCTTTGACGGGTCCTCCACGATTTGAGATGCTGCAGTGCGGTGGGCGAAGATCGCAAGAGTCAATTCTGGCGTATGACAAGATTGACCGAATGTCAAAAGTGAACAAACTTGAAGGCGACACCTTCAATCTATCATCACTCGGTGAGTGAACATGTCATGGATGTTGATAGACAAAAATACATGAACCGACGTCGATGACATAAATTCATCCACATTTCGGTAAAAATCCATTTCAGAGAAAATGAGCGACACTCATTTTCTACTTAATGGTGCTCTAGAGAACTATGACAATCTCATAGATTGCTATAAACCAACTACGACATAGTTGGGATCACGTCAAGGTCTAGGTTCTGTGATCAAAGCTTATGACCACGGAGACAATCTATAAGCCGGCAGCTTTATGCTAACAGTGTGTTAGCACCTACATCTTGGTGGTCCAACCGACCACACGAGTCATAATCAAAACAGAGGTAAAACAATGACCAATGTGTCAAAAATGTTGATGTGAAGGGACTCTTCAAGATGGACCTGGAGAAACGATATTTCTCATCAGATTCTTTTGATGTTTTGAGAAACGTCTCAAAGTTGAGGCCATTGTGACACAGTACACTAGTTGTGTACGTCACGCTCTTCAAACATAGTGCAGATGGATTCCGGCCATACCAAGGCACGGTGTAGCACCGGCTATCCAATTTTGTTGGAACAAAACCAATCTCCGAGAGAGATCATAATAACTACGGTGTAGTCGAACCATGCTTCACTGACCTGAAAGGTCATGGTGAAGCGACTCAAGCCCCTTGGTTTTGGGGATGGTTCAATTAAAGTACATTGCCGAACGCAAGTACAATTCAATTTTGGATGCCGTTGCGGTGGTATCCACAATGGCGGATGTTTGCCGGGATGTCTTCAATAAGGGTGATCCCCTCCACGAGTGCCTCGGGCGAAGCATAAGGAAAAACTCCACTGAATGGAAGTACCAAATGTACAGAATAGAAGACATTGAAGCAACACAGATTGTTGCATTTGGCGAACATAATCCATTGACGGGATCTTGAATGGAACCCTTGCACGCGAGTACGTAATCGCAAACAGATTCAGGACTACTTGTTCCAGGATCATCGGATGTGATTCGGAGGTGTTCGATCACAATCACATGGAAGTGACACCCGACAGGTGTTCTTCCAACTTGTACGAAAATGATTGTGATCATGGTACACCCGTTTGGTGAATACCGTACGATGAACACTTTGTCCGTGGATGGAATCCATGGTTGTTGAGATTGGTTATCTCAGTTAACCTAGTTTAAAAGCAGTGTGCTTTTAACGGGGACGCGAGCGGCAGCCTACTGTACCCATTTCAGACAGACAAGAGGGGATGATGGTTGAGACCAAGATCATCTCGGTCGGAGCATTGTCGTGTCCAGTGATGGACTTTGACGGAAAATGCGCATGCCAGACGACCAATGCTGCCTCCTTCAAAGAAGAGTGCAATCTTTGAATGGAAAAACAAGTGTGCTCAGCAACCATGTCTTAGGATCTTGGTGCCTCCCAACCCTAAGAAAAAGCTAGCATGCAAGTTGCATGGGCTTAGTGGAGCTTGGTCGAGTTCAGCCAACCAACCCACAGGTGCTGAAAGAGGTATAGTAGACCTACGCGTGGTCATGAACACGTGGTTGGACACGAGAGGACTGATGTCCAGATACTGGGTTGCACGTACTAACTATGTTGTAGGGAGGTACCACCTTGGCAACATCCCCTCGGAAGAGATCATGTCCGAATGACATGGGAAGTGTTGTGTGGACCTCGACAGTTTTCGCGGGGACGCCCGGTTAATTGGTCGCAGGGACGCTCTTTGCAAAGGGGGAGGAGGCGTCACCACAACCGTTTGCTGAACACGTACCACACGGAATGTGGGAAAATTTGTTCCATGTACCCTCTTCCAAACTGGCAAGACATTGTTGACAATGTACGTCCCAAGAGGCATCGACCATGCCACCGCTACACAGGTGTGATGAGTCTTCGGTGAAGACTCACCAACACTTGTGAAGAACGTATAAGGATTGTACGTGTGTAATCTTGGTAAGAGCCAAGGATCACGCGATCAACACTGGATGTTGTACGCTAATGACCATAATCACAAAAACCGCAAGTGTGTGGTTGATTGTGCGTGAACGTGACGCAACCGTGTTGCGGATGACAAGAGTTCACACGTGTGATCTTGTTAACGAATCTTGTTGCATGGTTTGCATCATGAAGTACGCAATGATCAAACCTCCGTGAGCAAAGACGAACCGGGACGGTTCGAAGCAAAGGGAGAGGAATGTAGTGTACGAGCCATTTTTAGAATTAAAAATGGCATTTAAATATAGTTCCCGGGTTTCAGGGGCTCGAGACCGATGTCTCGACGAGTTGAGGCCCAAAAAACAATCTCGGGCTAGAGTCTAGTTCGACTCTAGCCCGTATTCGGTCCATAGGCCGCATTTAAGGCAAGAGGAGTGCCGCGATGGAAGATCCATCGCGTCACTCCTCCTCCCCTCTAGTTGGTCGCTAGGGTCCTGTTCCTACGTGGATGTGCCACGTGGAACGATAGGGTTTTAGGTTGCATGTTTACAAAAATGCCCTATGACGACTACGTCCATTTGTGGCGCGGTTCGTCTCAGCCAAAAGGGTTGAGGCGACCATTCGCTACTCCTCCTGAGACGACTATTCTGAGGGCCTATGTTTTGGTTCTGCAGTTAGTCGCAAAACGGCCAGTGCCGTTACAATAAGAGTTCATTTCGGCAGTGTACGTGACACCCAAACAATGGGATCCATGGCTTTCTTTCAGAATGTAGCTGTTCATGCCACTTCTGCGATGCTTCTCCTATGCCATGCTGGCATTTCTTGCATGCGAGTACAACTCGATGAAAGAAACACGTCCTGCATGCGCGGATTCAAGGTTTTCTTCCAAACCTGCATGTGCATGGACAAGGGCCTCTCACCCGGTCTATTCCACGCTGCACGTGTGAAGAGAAAGCCGGGTGGCTGCGAACCTCTTCCATGTATGACGTATTGGTCCATGCCATGGTTGGACAAAACAGAGAATCGCTGTGGACATGAAATCACCTAGTCGCGACTTCGTGGGTAGGGACATTGCCCCCCCCTCCATTCAGTGTTCGATCACTTTGGCATTCCCCGGTGCACACGTGCGACCATGCAGATGTCTTGTGTGTTGAGTTAGAGCGTGAACATGGCGTTGTCTCTCGTAATCAGACGAGGTGAGCCGAAGTACAAGGTATGTGAAGCATATTGCCTATGTACCCTTTGTTGGCGTTATTGTGCCGTGTTGCTTTGCCAACAACGCATGGCTCACACGCGCTCTCCTTGATTCCATCAAGGCCACTGGTTTCAAAACCCCACACCACCTCCCTCTTTGCCATCTCCTTCACTGTTGATGGCAAAATGTGGTGAAAATGGTGGTACAATGTGTCCAGGTCTCCTTCATCCTTCCTTGCAAGGTTGGCGGCGTTGGAACCCGCCCGCTGCTAAGGATCTTGGCGTGCTGCGCGTCTAATTTTTCCTCCAACTTGGCGCGTGCAATCACTTTGAATTTGCCCTCCTTCCGGATGATGGCCTCTTTCTTTGTGAAGAGCACCTCAAGTCAGTGAGACGGCTGACGGACAACAGGTTTGCCCCAAAGTTGGGCATGTGGAGCACATCATAGATTGTGCTTGTGACAGATTTGTCGTCCATAATTGAATTAATGCGGACATTCCCCTCACCGGTGGCCACCTCTATTTTGCCATTTTCCACCGTCATGAGTCTCTTCGAGGCGCCGTAGTTGACAAATTCCACCCTGTTGCATTGGGTGTGGCGGCCTGATCTGGAGTTAGTAACGGCAACTCCCAAATCCTTAAAGTCGGTGGAGTTGTACGACATGAGGGCCTGCTCGTCTTTCTTCTCGCCCAGCTGCGCCTGGTCTGACTTCTTCTCGGGGCAATTGCCTGCATAGTGGCCCTCCTTGCCGCAGTTGAAGCACTCTCCCTTCTTGTCACCCTTTTTGGTGCCCTGCTTGACAACCTTCCACCTGTCACCTCGGCCTCCAATGTGAAGATGAACTGTGTAAGCAAAACTTGATGCCGCTACACTCTTTCGACAGCCATGTCGCATCCATTCATTGTACACGTACTCACCAACCTTCGGGTACTTCAGCTCATTGGAAGGCCAGCCACCAAGGAATGTGATCTTGGGATTCCAACATCCGATAAGGCTAGAAGGAAGATCATAACTTGCAACTGAGAATCGACCTCCCAACCAGTAGCCACACACTCCACTGCGAGTGACTCAATCTGCTACATGATCTGCATGATGTTGTCACCTTTGTTGGCTCGGAGGGTGACGAGCCATTTGAAGATGAGAAGCTGATTGACGAGGTTGCTTGACTGGTAGATGGAGCAGATTTGTGACCATGCTTCTGCATCCAAGGTGCATCGTAGGATGTGCCCAAGCCGTGGCGGGTATAACGCGGACACAAGGAGCGCTAACGCCTTTTTGTTGCGATTCTTGTATGCCTCCTTCACCTCAGCCATTGTTGTCTCCGGCGAAGCAGTCTCATCACCCTTCACGAGCTCAAGCAGTACCTTGTCGTCGAGCAAGACCTCATACGGACACCTCCATGAGGCAAAACATGTCCCATCAAACTTAAGGACAGTGTGATTGCTCTCTTGCTCGTTGGCGGCCATGTCTTGATCTAGGAAGCGTGAACACAAGATGGCTTGGGACCTCTCAATGGCGTTGGTCCATAACCCTTTATTGGCCTGAGGGTGAGTGTGCACCCTGGAGGGTCCCTAGCAGTGGCTGGCTCACACCAACTGTTTTTAGAGAGACTGAAATTGTGGAACCAACTGGTTCCAATAATGGTAGAAAACTCGTCAGGGAGTGTGGCAATGTTTTTGGCCTCAATTGACTGAGAATGAACTCTTGATCAAGGCTCACAGGCAGTGGAATTTTATATGTACTGATCTAAGCTTTCAAGAACACCAAGGCATGGTAGATTTGACGCTTCCTAGCAGATTTTATGGCTTCTAGAGTGTCCGTTGGTAGGCTGTCCTTTTCCCTACCTTGAAAGGCATCCATCCCCTCCTTTAGAAGCTTTTCCCCCTTCCTAGATTCCTCAGCTTGCTTCTAGTAGAAGGGAAGGTATCCAGAAGATCAAGAGACCTCTTTATGCCTTGTAGGACAAGTCACGCCTTCCAGAAGGTATGCCATCTTCCTGGACCTTACCCTAGCCTTCTAGAAACATAATGAGGATCTCTAGAAGTTGAGCTAGATTCATGGCACCTTTTTTTCCACCTCCCTTGAGGTAGGGCAGAAATTCATCTTGTGGGACTTGAACCTGGGCCCCTGCCCCTAGAGGTGGACACCATTAACCATTAAGCCACTTGGGCTTGTGTTTTTGGTGTTCCCTTTTGGAGTCATTCCTGTTATGGTGAGGAGATACTCCAACAGCTACCTCAACAATGTCGTTGGCGACTATGGAAGTCTTGTTGCATGGAGTAAGAGAGATGTAATTTTTCTCGTAGGTGGTGTGCTCATTGGTGCCTAAACCAAAGCGGTAAACCTTTGGCTTGAGTATCGCCCTCCCTTTATTGGAGGCGCACTCAGCCATCAAGCTGGTGGGATCCTTCCCACTGGTATCCCCTCACTTTCCATTGCCACCTCCTCCCTCCTTCTTGGGTACCCTACACACCTGAGCCCACCATGCATCCTTGCCACAGTTGTGGTAGTTTCTTTGGCGCTCCGGCCCTACCATTATTGTCTGTAATGTTGTTTACACTATAGCAAGAGGAGTAGGTGCTACGAAAGGGGCCACTGCTTCATGAGGCAAAGGCAACCACACTTGTTTAACTGCTGCTACAATGCATGAGTTTACTCTACAAAACTCTTAAAAAGTGGTGTAGGAAACTTGCCCTGCAGTCCACCCTCCAATCACTGTGATCATAGGACCACATCTCACCTATAGTTTCATCAGCAATACCATGCATATTGGATTTTAGGTCCCACCCTATGCAGGTGGCTTGTTGGATTGTCTCAAACTCCTATACAAAGGCAAAGACATCGTCCCCTTCACTCAGCCCCATGCTGATGATATTCTGTGAAATGAAGAGACAGTTTGCATTTCAGGAGTAATGGAAAACCATGCCTGGTTTGGTGTACACTGCGGCTGGCACTATGCAACCCCTTATGTGTAAGTGAAATGTGGGTTGAATGGAGGAAACAAGAACAACAAGTGCTTCTTGTTGAACTTGAACCATGTCACAAGGTCATTATCCTCCATTGATGTGCTATGATGGTGCCGTAAAAAATCCTAGAAAACATGCATCATCCATGATGATTTCAATCTCACTCCAAAGAGCAAATCCTTCTCCAGGACACTTGAGAATGGGAGAATGATTCCCTGGTTTACCTGTCCCTTTCATCGCTACAACTACAACTGCCACTGCACCTATCAGTGATGCCGATGCATCTATGTTTGAGGCCGCCATAGGTCGTTGGTCAACAGGGATAGCTACTTTCCCTGTGGACATTTGCCATTACCAACAGATGTAGGCTAATCTAGGCTGATGTCAGCTCTCAAGAATGAGAGGTATATGTTTGTTGCATTCCCCTCCTATTGATGTCGACCTACAAACATAGACTTTGGATGAGATCAAAGGCGCTTTCATAGTTTGTGATTTGGCGGTTGAGTGCATGAAAACTCTCTCACGAAAGTTGTGGACCCACAACCCTGTGTTAGCTATTGAGCCAACAAAATCTGACAGAAATTCCACAAAACCAACAGGCTCACACATGTTTTCACACATTCTTCCATTTCATGTATATGTTATGCATCCCAAATTAGCCATACACTGAGTACTAACATCTTTGTCTTACATCTGAAGAAGAACTCAAGTCGTCAGTACACAAGAGATTATCTTGTAAGAGTTCATTTATCAGTATGCAAGTCGGGTCCTTTTATAGATGTTTGTCCAGTCCTAGAATTCAAAGCACATTCCCGAGCAATGGCTTGAGCCAGCCACATCACCAATAAACTTGCACTGTGGACTTGACACATAAGCACCTTATTGCCAAGGTGGCAGACCAACTATGTAGCTTTTGAGAAGCTACTCGATTTATTTCCTAGAAGCTTCCTTCATAACCAAGATGTGCATGTAAACCTGATTGAACTTATGACCTCTCATCTGGCCAAATCAACAAAACAGCCAAGTGAACCATACATCCACGTGGTTATACCTTATGGGAAGCACGGCATGATTGAGTCGCCCTGTAACGAATCAAGGGGCTATACCTCCACAAGGGGTGTAGCATTCCTGATCCATCCTAGAACAGTGAACAACAGGCAGACGTATTCAACCAACCTGAACAGAATCAGCCAGTGGTATAGAAGTTTCAAGCGGTGAGGCAGGGAATGCCACATGCGATAATGCAGGTAAAGATACAACCTGGTGACGGTGCAGAAACAACATTGGGTGATACAACAGGGAGTGATGCGGAAGGTGACAAGATCTATGTTCACAATGACGTAGATGCCGAGGATAACCTAGGCAAGGAAAAAGAAGCATATGTTAGAGGAAGTGAGGACACAACCACAAAAGCAAGTTATGATGTGAGCAATGATGCACTCCTAAGCACAGTAGTGGGAAGAGATGGAAAAACATGGGAGACACAAGAGGAGAGAAGACATTGCCGTCAAGCATCCGG
>SZWC01012502.1:18038-73464 GCA_023375785.1 Penium margaritaceum | reverse complement strand
AAAGAAGCATATGTTAGAGGAAGTGAGGACACAACCACAAAAGCAAGTTATGATGTGAGCAATGATGCACTCCTAAGCACAGTAGTGGGAAGAGATGGAAAAACATGGGAGACACAAGAGGAGAGAAGACATTGCCGTCAAGCATCCGGCCCATGAACATCCCTCAACACAAGATGGGACTGCAAGAGAAGGGACACGGACAACAATGTCACGAATGAACTTGTTATAAAAGAGTATGATGGGGATTCAATGACATGATCCTCATTAGCATCCCATAAGTGCAATGCCTTGGACCCTTGAAATGTACCAAGGAAAAAGCAAACATGGTCGCAATGAGAGGGTCTCCCACCATGTTGGTCATTGGGTAGCCATACTCATGCAACTCTCCTCCAAAGGGAGATGCAGGTACGCGCAACAACCAAACCAATGCTTGTATGGTGTGATGGTGTGAATGTGGATAGTGAGGTACCCGGTTCCACATCCAAGTCAAGTATTTCATATCCTCATAAGGAAATACTTAAGAGAGACCAGAATGCCCCAGCAAGGTGCAAACGCCATCAGCCATAACATGGTTTGAAGGCCAAAAAACATCATTTTGTTGTGGGGTGTATAGAGCAGAAGAATCAAAGCAGACACCAAGCTATGTAAGAAAGCTCATGAATTCACCACCATGATGAGAACAACATTCTTGCAGCTTATTTTGACAGGCACACTCGACTTGGATGAGCCACGACTCCATCACAAGCCCAACCGCACTCTTCAAGTGGAGTGGGTAGATCCACAAGAAGAAAGAGCCGACATCAGTGAGACAGAGGACATAATGACCACCACTGAGAGTCAAGCAAAAATAGTCCCATCATGTCAAAATGGACAAAAGCGAGTGGCCCGTGGGTGCAAGATTCAGACACAAGAAATGCGGCCCAGTGCATCTTGCCTTGTGCGCAGTCCAAGCAATCAACAGTGTAAGGTGTAGAGAAGGTAGAGGCATCCAACCAGAAGTAAGTTGATGATGAAGGAAAATGCGATTGGTGGTACTGTGCACACGAAAAATGCTTTGATGTAGCAAGTGAGTATGCTCAAGGACAAATGAGGGAGAAACATGGAAATGAGTGGCAGTAGCAACAATCAGAGAGAATGCAAACAATGAAATACGGTCAAAGTTGTCACATTAGAGAGCACAAAGATAACATGCTCAAAGGACTGGAGAGAGACAATGCCAATGCCACGAGACGCAACAAAGTCCATACCTTGATTATTGAGGGCCGTGAGTGACATTGGGGAGAAAGATATTGCTGTTGGGGCCAACAAAATAAACGACACCGATACCTTGGAATGGTAACATCTGGCCCGATCCGATAGAAACAAACTGAACATTACCGATAGGCCCCAACGACACAAATGCGAGATGTGCCAATGTCAAGTGATGAGTGGCTCTGGAATGTGAACCAAGGTGTGCCCGACATGATGGTTATATGCCAAGCCCTTAGGATAAACCTGTTGAAGGTTTCTACCCCTTGTTCAGTGTTGTAGGATGGATCAGGATTGCTCTGCCCCTTGTGGAGGTGTGACCCCTGGATCCATTCTAGTGTGACTCAACTATGCTATGTCTCATGTGACATATGACCTGTGAGTACACCATGTGGATGAGGGGTTGAGTTGGCTATTTTGTTGATTTAGATAAGTGAGAGGTCATGAGTCCGATCATGGCCCCATGCACATCTTGTTTGATGTGGAAGCTACCAAGAAAGAAGGTCTATAACTTCTTGGAAGCTACATGGTTGGTCTGTCACCTTGACACGAGGATGATGATGTGTCAAGCCCAGAGCACAAGTCTATTGGTGATGTGGCTGGGTCAGGTCACTCCCGAGGAATGTGCTTTTGAGTTCTATAACTGGAAAAACAGTTATAAAAGGACTTGTCTTGCATACTAATCAATCAATCCTTGCTTGATGCACTCTTGCGTATTGACGAATTGAGCTCTTTTTGAGACGTAATGCTAATGACTGATCAGGTTTGGGGTGCATGACACATGTCAACACAAGAAGAAGTTGTAAAGAACTTTGTGAGATTTTTTGGTCTCACGGCTTCTCTGCTAGAAGTGGTTAGGTCAGTAGCTAATAAAGGGTTATGGACCCACTCCTCTGCTTAAAGAAGTTGCACGCATGCAACTGCTAAAGTCACACGTAGTGAGAGCGCCTTCACTCTCACCCAACCTCTCTCTTTGGAGGTCAATCATCAACCTGAGGGAAATGCAACATGTCTGCACATTTCCACCTTGGGAGCTGACATCGGCCTACATCAGCCTACATCAGCCTACATCTCCTTGCATTGGCCAACGTGAACAGGGCAAGCAGTTGCCTCTTCTCACCGACAGCCAACAGCCGCCTCAAACATAGGTGCATCGGCATCAACAATAGGTATAGCATCTGTAGTAGCTGTAGTTGTAGTAATGGCAGGGACAGGAGAACTAGGGAACCTTTCTTCCATCCTCAAGTTTGCTGGAGAGGGGTTTGTGCTCTGGAAGTGGCACTTTGAGATCATCATGGATGATAGAGACTTGCTAGGATATTTTGAAGGATCTATTCCAGCACCAAAGGAGGAGGATGCTGACCTTGTGGCATGGGTCAAGATCAACAAGAAGGCTCTCATCGTTCTTGTGTCCTCCATACAACCCTCAGTCCTTTTACACATCACCGGTTGTGCAGTGGTAGCCACGGCATACGCCAAAATTGGCAAGGTGTTTCACTTATCCTCACTTGCCAACTGTCTCTTCATTCTACAGAACCTCATCAGCATGAGGCTTGGTGAAGGAAAGGATGTCCTCGCCTTTATGCAAAAGTTTGAGACACTCTTGGATTGGAGGGTGGACTGAAGAGCAGGTATCCTACACCACCGTCTTGGATCATGTACGGAATGAAACCATGCGTCACAACAGTAGTGAAGCAAACATGGCTGCCTTTTACTCACGGAGTAGCAGCACCTTCCGCAATACCTCCTCCTTTGGGTACAAGGCTGGCAATAGTGGAAGGGATCTAAAAGCGCCAAGGAAACTGTCATAACTCTGGTAAGGCTGGACAATACGCTCGAGAGTGACAGGCACTCAAGAAGGAGGGAGGAGACGAGGATGAATGGCGAAGGGGAAATGGTGGGAAGGATCCCACAAGCTTGATGGCGGACTGTGCCTCCAACAAAGGGAGGGAGATAATGAGGTGAGGAGGTTACGGCCTTGACTTGGGCACAAACAAGCACACCACTTACAAGAAGAGAGACTTCATCTCTCTTGCTCCATGCAACAAGATCTTCAGAATCGCCATCGGCAAGGTTGAGACAGCCGAGGGGATTGGTGACAAGCTGGTCATAGTGGGTGTCAATGGTGTGGACTCTGACATCAGGCTAGAGGTGGTAGTCTACTTGCCCTCCTTCATGGCCAACTTGCTCTCCATCTCTAAGATAACTGACCATGGCATGGCAGTTGTCTCTACAGAGAAGGAAGCAGTGATAGTCCCTACCAAGGACATGAACATCTCCTACCCTTCCAAGAAGGTCGTTGCACAGGTTCCTTGCGTTGATGGACTCTACGTCTTGCAGACCAAAATGACAACATCAACGGCTAAATCTTCGGCAGACATTGATGATGACGAGAGCAGAGACACGGATTTTGATGACAAGGGACGTGTTGTAGCAGCAGCAGTTGTGGTAAAGGAAGATTCGACAACAAAACCTCAAGAAAATACACCCACCGGGGCTGTTTATTCTAGTCAGTGCACATCCTCCAAGAACTTGTGGCACAGGCGCTTTGGGGCACATGGCTCATCGCACATTGGAGCTCATGCAAAAGCAAGAGCTAGTGCATGGGATGGAGGTAGGTAATGAGGTAAAGGAAGCTGAGATTTTGTGTGAGCCATGCCTTCAAGGCAATGCAAAGAAGAAATCCTTAAAGTGCAATGGTACGCATGCTCTGGCACCCCTTGACCTCAACCACTCTGGCGTGTGTGGTCCCTTTTGCATACTGTCCAATGGAGGTAGCAGATATCTCCTCACATGCATTGATGACAACAGTCGCAAGGTTTAGATATGTTTTCATAAAAAGAAAAGTGAGGTGAAGGAGAATCTACAAGCCTTTGTTACTATGGTGGAGCGACAACGTGGAAAGAAGATGAAGCCATTCTAGATGGACTTTGGAGGAGAGTACGAAGCCGGTAGGGAGTACCTCAAGACATAAGGTATTGAGCACCAGAAAAACACCCCCTACTCACCTTAAAGCAAGGACGTAGAAGAGAGGATGAAGCAGACCCTCCTGAGCATGACAAGGTGCATACTCTTTGACGCCAAGCTGCCTCCTAAGTTCCGAGCTGAAGTAGCACGTACGTCTACCTGCGTTCTGAACCTCACACCTGCAGGAGCTCCGCAAAGGAGAGGCAAGAAGAAGTAGAAATAGTAGCTAAAGACGCCTCAAGAAGCATGTTCAGGCAGGAAGCCGGATGCCTCCCATCTCAAGGTGATTTGTTGCACCGGGTTTGCCAAGGTCCAGGCGGGTGAGGGCCCTGAAAAGCTTGATGCAAGAGCACGAACGTGTGTTTTCATTGGCTATGACACCGCGCACAGAGCTTATAGACCGTAAGACCAAGGAGCTAAGAAGGTCATCCGCAGTAAAGACGTGGATTTCCACTCAAGTTCTGTGAGTAAGGGAGAGCTTCTCGAACTTAAGAGCACTCAAAAACAGGGAGAGTGGCTCACACTTCTTGAGGAGGGAGACAAAGCACCAACACAATGGCATGGGCTGGGTACTACAACAGGGAGAGAAGTTGATGAAGATGACTTTGAGGAATCAGACTCTGAGTATGACTTATTTGATCCTCCAGACAGTGAGGAGAAAGCCTCTCTCATCATAAATGACAAAACAGACCTCCAGCCTCTACATCAACAGTAGCAGCCAACAGGTCCAAGAAGCAATTCACATCTCAAAATTCCTTGGCAATATTACGACGCAGACATCGGTGAATGGACAGGCTTCAACTAGTCGTTCCTGGTTCAAGAGGAGCCAACTTCTATCACAGAGGCACTCACACGGCCTGACAAAGCTGAGTGGGGTGAAGCAATTCACAATGAACTCAGCTCCATTGAGGAAAACTGGACATGGGTGCCGGTGGATAGACCTGCCGGCACTCACGTTGTGGGATCCAAGTGGGTGCTGAAAGTAAAGAGGAAACATGATGGCAAGATAGACAAGTACAAGGCACGGGTGGTAGCAAAGGGGTTCTCTCAATGGCCTAGCGCAGAGTACAATGAGACCCTTGTTCCCATTGTGACATTTGCCTCCATCCATTCAATGCTCCCAATCATTGCTGCCAAGAACATGGAGGTCCACCAGATGGATTTCAGGACAACCTTTCTTAACGGAATAATTGACAAGGAGGTGCTGATGGAGGTTTTGGAGGGGGTTGATGCTTTGAGGGCAGGGCGTGCAGATTGGTGAAGGCACTCTATGGGCTAAATCAAGCGCCAAGACTTTGGTACCAGGAGATGGATGCATTCATGGCCAAGGAGTGCTTCATGAATTGCACAAATGACCCTAGCATGTGCGTGCATGAGAGAAAAAAGGGACTATGTTGGTCGTCTTGTACGCCGATGACTTGATTATGCGCTCTTTGTCAACACAGTTGCTAGACGATTGCAAGGGGCAGTTGAGTAGCAGATTTTAGATGAAGGACATGGGTCCTCTTGACTTCTATCTTGGAATTCCCATCAAGCGTGATGGAGCAAAAGGTACCATCAGCCTGAACCAGACAAAATACATCGACTCCATCTTCAAACAATACGACATGGCAGATTGCAAGCCTGCCAGCACACCCATGAGCTCGGAGTGCAAAATCTCCACCTCCATGTCTCCATCTAACAAATCGGAATAAACTGACATGCTAGGCATCCCACATCAATGTGCAATGGGCTGTCTGATGTATGTCATGGTTCCCACCCAACCAGATATAGCCCATGCTTTTGGAGAGGTGAGCCGGTTTGTGGCCAATCCTGGTCCCCTCCACTGGCAGGCTGTGAAGTGCATCATATGCTACCTTAATGGGATGCGGCATGTGGGACTCCAGTTTGGAGGCATTGCTGGATTCGTGTCACTCCGTCTAATGTGATACACTGATGGTGTTTGGGGAGGCAATATCGATGACAAAATATCTACCTCGGGCTTCGTGTGTATGCTACATTGCGGTGTGGTCAGTTTGGAAAGTCGCAAGTAGGAATGTGCCTCTCTGTCAACAGCTGAAGCTGGCGTGTGTGAAGAGATGCAGTGGCTACAATGCTTGCTATCTGAGATAAAGGCACCACAGGCAACGGCAACAGTCATCAAGATTGACAACATGAGTGTGATTAACACGTCCAAGAACCCCGTCTTGTCCAGGCACACAAAGCACATCGAGATCCGCTTCCACTATGCTCAAGACTTGGTCTACAAGCAAACAGTGGAGCTCGAGTATGTCAGTACCAAGCTGAACCGGACTGACATTCTTACAAAGCCACTGGAAAAGGATCTCCACCAGGCGGGAAGGCAGGGTATTGGAATGATCAACGCAAGTAATGAAGAATGATGATGGTCAATGACGCAAGGTGCAAGGGAGAGATTTGTTGAAAGTTTTTTCCCCTCGTACAGTGTTGTAGGATGAATTAGGAATTCCCCGCCCCTTGTGGAGTATGACCCCTGGATCCGTTGTGGTGTGACTCAACTATGTTTTGTCTCATGTGAGATATGGCGTCTAACTACACCATGTGGGTGAGTGGTTAACTTGCCCATTTTGTTGATTTGGCCAAGTGAGGGGTCATGAGTTCGATCCTGGCCCTGTGCACATCGTTTTTGTTATGAAAGCTTCCAAGAAAGAAATTCTATAGCTTCTTTGAAGCTAAATGGTTGGTCTGTCACCATAAAACCAGGATGCTGGTGTGCCAAGCCCATAACGCAAGTCTATTGGTGATGTAGCTAGGTCAGGCCACTCCCCAGGAATGTGCTTTGAGTTCTAGAGCTGGACAGAGAGCTATAAAAAGACTTGCTTTGCATGCTGATCAATCAACCCTTTCTTGATGCTCTCTTGTGTAGTGACGACTTGAGCTATTCTTGAGATGTAGTGCTAAGGCGTTAGTACTCTTAGAGGTGAAGTATATGCCTGATTAAGTTTGGGGTGCATGACACATGTGAACAAAAGAAGGAGGTGTATAAATCTTTGTCAGAATTTTCGGTCTCACGGCTTTTGTGCCAGAGGTGGTTAGCTGAGTAGCGAACAAAACTTCCCAACCTCAATCCTTTAAGATGCTACAAAATCCTTTGATAGCAACAAGGCTAGTGCTAGTGACCAAGATTCCCACCATGCTACCCTCCCGGCGGCATTTTCATTGAGGTGCGCAGTGAAAAAAATGGATGATCAAATGGATATGTGTGTGAGGCAATGCTTGGGATGCAAGGAGAGTTGGGCAAAGAATGAATCCTTTGACTTGTTTGACCAGTACAAGGTAGTGTACAAAGTCTTGGGTCAGATTGGCATGCCCAAAAAAAACTCGAGGCTTCCTTGTGTACAAGCTTCTATGAGCTAGCCAAGAGTCCCTCTGTACACTGAAGCCCTCTACCAAGGCAGAATGGTGCAAACAACTCATGCATGATGTAGTGTGCATTACAATGTATCCAATGTACTAAAGAATGCCTCTATCCCTGGGGAAACGACAAAGTTATGGTTTCTTGAGTTTTTCACGCGTTACTATTGCTGGTAGTGCCGCTAGAGGAGGTGACGGTCGCCCGAAGCGCCCTTGCTTACAGATACCCCTCCAGCCGTCATCCCAAAGTGCACGTGGTCCCCAATGAACCTTCCCTCGTTGGCTGAGCATCCATCTAGGGGTGCTTGGTATGCAGTGGGCAAGAAATTCGCTCCGCTGTGCTTGGGGTCTAACCAGTACGTCTCCTGTTTTCTAGAGGTGTGCCTTCCACCGTTGCACGACCGTAACTTTCTCATATTTGCGCTGAATGACCTGGTTCTTAGGTTTAATTCATGCCATTTCTCACATGAAATGTAATACACATTTCAAAACAGACATATGAGGTTATCATGATGATGTAAAAACCGTCTGGACAGGCGGCTCCCGTAACTTCCCCCCCGTTCGGAGGGTGCACCGTCCCTGTGTGTTCCTGGTACATTCAAATGACTATGTGAACCACACCATCCCTGTGGAAGTTGTTTTTGAGGATCGAGTAGTTGTTCTCAGGCCCAGAACTGAGCCATTGCACCAGGTATTTCCACCTGTTGTTGTGCTGATTGTGTCCAATCACATTCTTCACCACGTACTCCTTCTCACCCTCCACCAAGACCAGTGGGAGAGAAGTCTGTCCATGCATCACAAACTGCACGTCTGGCTCCTTATAGGCCTTGAAGAGTACAACTAAAACATGGGATGGATCCAGTTGTGGTCTGGCAGCTCCAACTCATAGCTCACCATGGAACGCTTCTGTTGGACTGGAAAAGGGCCCTCCCACGGAGGCTTGATCTTGTCGATACCCACCCCTGCAAGTTGCAGTTTCTACAAGCTTAGCAGCACCTTTATTCCATCAAGAACTCCTCAACTTTCCACAGCTTGTCTGCTTGGTTCTTCATCTGCTACTGCACCTTGTGAAGCACATCACATACACCCCGCTACACTGCTGTTCAGTCATTTACAAAGTGATCTACCCTTGGTTGGTTCGATTCCACCGCCAGTACAAGGGACATACAGGTTTCATCCCATACACCATACCAAAGGGAGGCCTTCCCATTGAGGCATCCACAACCAAGTTATAGGCAAAATCGGTCACAAGGAGCTTGCTTTCCCATCCCAAAATATCCAGCTTTGAGATCTCTTGCAATAGCTGCTCCATGGTTTGGTTGGTGCGCTTGGTTTGAGTACCCATTTGGAGCTTGTAGGCCAATGAAAGAGCCACCTGGGTGTCCAACTTCTTGAAGAGCTCCTTTCAAAATCAAGAGGTGGAGCACAGGTCGTGGTCCGAGACCATGCACTTTGACATCCCATGATGTTTGATGACATGTTACAAGAGGAGTTGAGCCTTCTCGGATGCCATAACCTTCTCCGTACACAAGATACTATTGTTATGAACCTGTCCACCACTACCACCACCATGGTGTTGCCCATCGGGGTCTGTGGAAGGCCCCCTACAAATTCAAGTGAGATGCCCGTTCATGACCATTCCAGCACAGGTAGCGATTGCAGCCCTCTTGGCGCCAATGTTCTCTGGGACTTGATTCTTTGACACGTTTCATAGCTGCTCACAAAACCCTTAAAATTTTCTCCCATATGTATCCATCAATGATGTCATACAAGAATCTTGAAGGTCTCATCGTGGCCCAAAAAAACACTCTAGTGTGAGTTGTGTACCTCCTCCAAGAATGCCTGCCACAAGGTTGCACTCCTTGGCACCACAATCTGCTTCTCCTTCTCACGACGCCAATGCTGACCATCTCACTTGCACCCCATCACCGTACTCCTGAGATAGTTCTGGTCTTCTGAATGTCTGTAAGTGAACGGGCTGTGGATAGTTGGAGATCATGCTAGCACCATGATCACATGGACGTCGACGTCAGGGTGATGAAAAATCGGGTCTTCTAGATTGATCTTCCTTGATTTGCATTAGAGTTCATACATAAAGCTGCCCTCCAGCGACTCCATCCACTGTGCTCGACGATGACTCGGGTTTGGTTGTGACTAGAGGTACTTGAACATGTAGTGGTCAGTGTGCACTGCACACCACATACCACACATTATGGTACCTTAATTGCTTGAATACTAGGACCACCACAAGCATCTCCTTCTCGTAAAATGGGTATTTGAGCTCAACCCCTTTTAGATTTCTTGGAGTGGGACATGATGGTTTGTTTCCCCTTTCCTTGGTCCTGCATCAACATCCCGCTGATAGGATAGTGTCTTGCATTCGTCGCCAACACGTATTCCTCGCTTGTGTCCAGGTACACCAACATCGATGCCTCATAAAAAGCTGCTTTAACTACTCTAAAGGCCTATCCCTCCTTTGTACCCCAAGCACATTGGTTCCACTTATTAAGTCCTGATGTGCTCCCATTACCATGTACACCCAATAAAACCTCCAAAAGTAGTTCACCAAATCCTGAAAAATCTTGATGGCATTCATGCACGCCATCTCTGGCCACTCCTTCACTGCTTCCACCTTCTTTAAGTCCATGTAGATTTCCCTCCCATAGAAAACATGCTCAAGGAACTCCACTTTATGCTCGGAAAAATCACACTTGCTGAGCTTGGCAAACAAGCACTCCTTTATCAGTACTTCCATGACCACCCGCAGGTGCTCCTGGTACTCCTCCATTGTCAGCAAGGAGACAAGGATGTTGTCGAGGAAGACGACCACAAACTGGTCCAAATAGGGGTCGAACATCCAGTTCATCAATTCCATGAACGTGGCAAAAGAATTTGCTAGCCCAAAAGGCATCACAAGATAGTCGAATTGTCAATAGCGCGTCCAAAATGCGGTATCTGGTGGCACGAAATCTTAGGTCTACCTTGCTGAACAGAGCTGGTCGAACAACTCTTTGGCCCGTGGCAATGGGTAGCGGCTCTTTACCATGATGTTGTTGAGTGCCCGGTAGTCCACGCACATCCGTAGCTCTCTTGACTCCTTCTTGACAAAGAGCACCGGTGCCGCATATGGAGACAATAAAGGCCGGATGAAATCCTGGTCCACCAACTCCCCCAAGTGCTTCTTCAGCTCTTCAAGTTGTGCATCGCTCATGCGGTTGTAAGATCGCACTATTGGTGAAGACCCGGGTAACAGCTTAATCATGTGATCGATGGTGCACCGCGAGTGGCAGCCCCTTTGGAAACCCCTTGGGGAAAACTTCTCCAGACTCCTTGAGCATTTTTTTAATACTAAAAGCAACTCTAGAGCTCCCTCGCCTCCCGTCGACTGTCCCTCCGTCATTTCAACTGCTAGAGTATGCTCCTCTGCTACTTGCTCTGGACACACCCAAACCAGGTAGACCTGGCCATCATTGCGCTAGCACAAATTCAACTCTTGTAAGTTAATAACATGCAATCGCTTCCCCCACTTTGGCCATATCCGAATCCTTTCCCTCACTGCGCCACACCGGTAAAGTATATATTCTTGCTGCCTGCCTTCACAAAAACATAGTTGCATATCCAACCCACCTCCGGATTCAAGTTGTGCAACCAATCCTGATTGTTCAAGCTGTTGCTATCATCTTTAGGACACATTTGGAACTCCATGCTACACACCAACTCACCCATGTGGATATTGTGCTTGACGAGAGGCCTGCCGTACACCACTACTACATAAACCTTATGCGTCTTGGCCAACATCTTTAGCTGCCGTGCAAGTTCCAACCTCATTTCTAACCAATCGTTGATGAATCTATAGCTCGCATCGCCATTCCGTAGACTGCATAGCTTCTTCCGACCCTTGAAACTCCCATCCAGATTCTCAAGAACTAGCTCCACAATGATCCGTGGAAACTATCGACTCTCACCTTCATTTCGAAAATCACTTGAGGCAGCTTCTTAATCAACAAAAGTATTTTCCTGTTAGTTCTGTCTCTTTTGGAAAAAATACTGATAGTAATAGGCCGTTCCCTTCTCACTGCTGCAACTAGTTTCCTTGCTATGCCTTGCGCTTTGGGAAATCTCGATAACAATGACTTTCCTCACCACAAGCCAAGCACTTGCCTTTTGGTCCCTACTACCCACTCGCATCCCGCTGCCGACCTGGATTACACCCACCTCCATGGGCACAGCCTCAACCAGCTGCTCCATCCATGGTTGTCTTCCGTAGTTTTCCTGGTGCGCATTGTAGCGTACTGAATCAATGTGCTCCGTTGCCAAAACTAGCTCCGTAAAGGTCCACAGAAACGAGCACCGCAGTTTCACATTGGACGTGCAACTTCAAGGTGTAATGGTAGCAGCCGTACACCTCCACATCTGAGAGGCCTTCAATGTACACCGGTTAAGCCGTGAAGCATTTGGTGTAGTCCTGGATTGATCCACCTTGCTTGACGTATTTGGTTTTATCATGTTCAACTCTGTTGTCGTTGAAGAGGTCAAAACGCTTCCTAGAGTATCGTCTTGAACTGCTCCCATGTCTCTTGCTTCTTTGCCAATGCCCGTCCAACAAGTTAAACTTTCTGCCCCAGTGGTAGACTCAAGAATGGTTGAAGTAGTTTCCTACCCCCCAGCCCATCTAGCAACCCAACAGCGTTCCGCATGCACAATGCCAACCACCGCTACAATGTCATTCCCCAAAAATCCCTTTTCCTTGGTTGTATCCCTTCCTGGCATACAACCAAGAAGGCTTGGTCGTACGTCGCTGCTGCATGCTTCTGGTTGTGACACAAATGTTCTAACCAAACGCAGTAGTCCTAGACCTGCTGCCTCCCTTGGGTTCTCGTTAAGCCATGTGGACGGCCACACTCTCTATTACCGATGTGTATCCGGTGTTACGGTCCCATGCCGAGCCCTTGAGATGAACCTCCCACCCTCGACCCCTTGGTGTGGCCAGCCAATCCTTGAGATGTCGCACAGCTCTCCCCTTGCAGCAAGGCCACTATTAATGACCAATATTCCCATCGTGCATCTTCCTCGGTGGTGTTCGAATAAAGGTGCACTGCGAAATACTTGTAGGATCAGATGGACGTGTGCAAGGCAATACTTGGATTGCAAGGAGATGTGGGAAAGGAATGAATCCTTAGACTTATTAGATCAATACAAGGCAATGTACAAAGTCTTTGGTCAGATTGGCATACCTAGAACAACACCTAGGCTTCCTTATGTACCAGTCCCTATGAGCCAGTCGAGAAGAATCGACGCCTAATCCAAAAAACACAGATCAGATCATTATGATACAGGTTTGTAATCGGCAGCCCAAGGAGAAACTGGCATGCCACTCTTCAATCCTCTGGTACCATTCAGAGCCGGTCAGTGACAAATCGGGGATGTGCCAATAGCCAGTCCCCGTTGTGGTCCTCTTGAACTGTTACCGAGTACTGCAACTATGGCAGCGCCTCCTCCTCTCCCAACTCTCTTCCGACCATCGGCCAGAGTTCCCCAAGCCACGGCTTGTGGAATGAATCACATGGATTCTAGAAGAGGCCCCCCTCCTTGCACTTTGCTAAATCTGGAACCTTCCCCTGCACTGTGGTGTGAAACCCCTGAAGTGTCACTTTCAGAGCTCTAGAAAGGACCCCCTCGTCCATGGTCCTCGTCCAGCCATATCAGAAGCCGCACCTTTCGCTCAACATGGGCCACTGCCTGCATTGCTCTGGTCTCCTGAACTCCATTGAGCCACACAAACTGACCGAGGTACAAACCCACCTTCTTGTTGAATTGTTGCAACCGACTGGTCCACCTTTCACACGCAGGAATCAAATAGGTGAGATGTTGTAGCCTGCGGGTGGTGCACTCCTGTAGGATGCTGAACGCTGCATGTTTTTGTTGTATAAGTCCTCTACTCTAATCAGACTCTCCAGGATCACCATTCTGTCCTCTGCCCGTGGGAGCCACACAACGCTCTTGACACCTGCTCCACACTTGCTAGCAAGTAAAGCTAGCAATTACGGGGCTGAACCTCCATGCCCATCACCGCCAAACCTATTTTTAGTACTAAGGCCACCTCCAACTCTTGCACCACGTGTTGCCCAAGTACATTAGCACCCATCCCGTCCCTCTCATCACTGCATGTGCAGCCTTAAGCGCATCCTCCTATACCAACACATGGAGAAAGGGGCTGATAGGGTCTCCCTATTGCACCCCCCTCTCTGACTACAGCACACATGGCTGAGCCCTTCCCTGGTATTGTAGGTCTGAGGGCTAGTTGTAAATGAGTAGAAGTGCTGGGATCAGCTGCACAAAGCCCCTCACTCGCACCGCCTAAAAAATGGATGCCCACTCAACAAAGTTTCATGTTTTCTTCATGTCTACGCTCAAAAGATCTCACTCCACTTGGTGTTCTAGCTGCTCCATGATGGCATGGACCACGTGTCTCCCCTTGTCGAAACTCTGACTACTTATTGCACTGGCGCCAATTTCATCTCCATTTTACTCTTCCTAATGCTAGCCATCCACCTCAACAGCACATAAGGGATTGCCTCACTCACCGCAATCGGCAGCATCCCCCCATCGTGGTTTGCCAACTCGATAAGCCTGCTCGTAGCCAAGAAATCAATAGCTATAGGATGGAGCCGTCCTCGGCATAAGGAAATGAGTAGTTGTGCCAGCAGTCTGGTGAGTTGCTTGTCCCTTTCCACCACCTAACATAGGTGGCCCAGCTTCAGCCCTAACGTCCTTGCAGTTGTACCCCTGTTGTTTTCCAACAGTGCTATCTACACACTCCATATGTCTAGGAACCCTGATGGTCCCGTCGCGCCATCTCTGCTACCTATGCTGGTGTCAGCCGCTCCACTGCTAGGTTCTTTGCCTAAAGCTGCGCCACCACCTTGGGCCCTGGTCATGCCATTAAGGTACTCTCTGAGGCATTGCACGCCTTTCATGTATTCCCTTAATGGAACTTGGTCACGACCCTCTGTTGCTGATGCTCCATCGCCTCCTCCTTCCTAAGGCAAAGGCAACGTGATGATGGTGGATGTCTCTCAGGATGAGTGTGTACAATGACCTCTCTCCACAACTCCTCCTACTCCCGTTTTAGGAACCGGGTGGCCAAAAATCTCACCCCATCAGTGTCTGTGCCACACCTGTGCTGGGATTGCATCCTGGGAATCAGGCGAGGAATTTCCTGGAGAAGAAGAGGACCCGCGATGTCTATGGGATGGGGGGTACATTTCACCAGAGGCACTATGATCGCTGCCCGGACTACATCCATTGCACCTCCGAGGACCAGTGAGTAGGAACACATAACACAGCCAGCCCCACTCCAACCCCTACGCCCATTCCCAAAGGCGCTCCCAATGATGGCCGTTGCTCTCGTCCCCAACTCTGCCATCTACTGACTGCTGTTGCTACTGCTGCTACTTGGCTCTACCTGTGAATCTCTATTGATTGCCTCTCCCTCCTATCCAATTACTCTCTAGAGGCTCATCCGTCCATCTAGGTCCTCCTCTCCCCTCTCTGGCCCCTCTCTGGGTCCCATCAGAGGTTACTCCAGTAGCTTCTATCACCATCCCTCTCCCTCGGGGGTGATCCTCCCTCGTCTCTTTTACCCACTGTCCAGTCACTCTTACACCTCCGCCAAAAATCCCCGGTTCCACAACATCCCTCTATCGTAACTGTCCATGGCCTCGTCTCCCATTGCCACCAACCGTATCTCTACCACACCGGCTGTCCCCACTAGAACATGTCCATGGACTCCTGTCTGCCCCTCCTGGACCCGTTGAGTTTGCGTGTCCCCACTTAGTCCTCAGTCCCCCTCTTGTATCCAATCCACCTGCTCCTACCTCATCCATGTGTGCTCCATGCAACCATCTCTGGCCCTCCGCTTTGATCGCTCTCCCCTCTCCTCTCCTCTGGTGGTATCAACGTGAATAGATGGAAAAGAAACTGCTCGCCGTCGTGCCTGCCACATCACCCTTGCTCGCCAGACATTGGGTCCATGGCTGGGGACAATCCCCCTTTCCATGGCTCTATCTGTACATCCCTAGCCTCTGGTAGCCATCCTCCTCCACACGCTCGACCCCTAGTCTGTCCCTCTTTCGGCTGATCTCCCTTTGCTATGGACCCTCCCTCCTGGCTCATCTCCCTCTCTCAATGGACTCTCCTCCTCCGAGCGTGCTGGCCTCACACTTGCCAAATTCACCGTGCCTCTCGCTGTGATGTTTTCCTCTCCTAAAACCGTAGGTGCTATGCTTACCATATGTCCGCCCCTAGGACCTACTCTAGATCTACAGAACCTCCACCTAGTGCACGCCACTCCGCCAGCCAATCCCAATGCTCGCAAGCATCATCGCTATGATCCCCCCTCCTGATTTCTCCCCCCGTGTGGTATTTCACCTCTTTTGCTTGTGTAATGCCATCATAGGTCGTTCTTGGTACGCCGTGTAGCCGCACAATGTTATCTTGAAACAGTCGTGCTGTTCCTTCCACGGTGACGCTGGTCCTTGTGGGAATAAAATGAGACATTTTGGAGAACCTGTCGACAACCACGAGCATTGCGTCATATCCCTCGGGTATGACTGGTAATCCTGTGATGAAGTCCATAGAGATGTCAGCCCATGGTGTTGGAATGGAAAGCGGCTGTGAAAGTTCGGGTGGCCGCATGCAACAGGATTTTTGCCGCTGACATGTGCCGTACAATTTGCAGGAGCTGGCTATGTCAGATTTCATCTTGTCCCACCAGTAGTTTTTTTCAAGCTTCTTCAGTGTAGTTTTCTATCCAAAGTGCCCACCTGGATCGGTATCGTGGCATTCTTCGAGCAACATTCGGCAAAGTTTATCGTTTGGGGGAACAACCACCTAACGAGTGAATCACCGTTGCCAGTAGGGTGCGTCATACCAGAATTTCAGCTAATCATATCTGTCGTGCTCGCCGTAGCCTCGTGTGAATAGCCGCTCAAGATACAAATCGTGTTGCAGCTGTAGTGTCGCTGCCTCAGCTATCAGATCTGGTCGACGGCTGAGTGCGTCGGCTGGGTTGATTTTGCCTGCTAGGTACTCCATATTGTAGTCAAACCCAGTTTCAAGGAACTCCATCCATCGGGTTTGACATCGACTGAGATTTGGCTGCGTCTTCAAATGTTTCAACGCATGGTGGTTGATGCGCACAATGCATCGGCGGCACTCCAAGTAACACCACCATGTCATAAATGCATGTATTACCGCTAGTATTTCTTTCTTGTGTACGGCATAGTTGAGTTTCGGTCCTCGCAGTTTTTGAGACATGTATGCAACCGGTTGCTTGCCGTTGCCATGGTTTTGCAAGAGGACTGTGCCAATGGTTCGATCTAAAGTGTCGGTAGCCATGATGTAGTCGACCGTTGGATCGCCTAATCGTAGGGCCGACGCTGAGGTCAAATCGTTCTGCAAAGCGGTGAACCCGTCTTGTTTTCTGTCTCCCCACCGCCACTCAGAGGTTAGAAAGAGGCGCTAACACTTGGGCGTAATCTTGTACGAAACACCGGTAGTAATTATAGAAGATGAGGAAAACTTGAATGTCTCTAACGTTGGTCGGAGTCTGCCGATCAGCGACTGGTGCCAATTTTTTCAGATCCATGGTGATCCTTCTGCCGTTGATAACGTGACCCAAAAACTCGATCGAATGGTGACCGAAGTCGCATTTTGAGAGTTTCCCAAAAAAAAAATCTCCTTGTAAAACTTCAAAGATTTTTCGAAGATGTCCATCGTGCTCCTCCAGGGTACAGCTGTACACCAGGATGTTGTCGAGGTACACCACGAAAAAATTGTCGAGGTATGGTAAAAAAATGTTGTTCATTGCCGCCATGAACGTTGCCGGGGTATTTGTGATTCCAAACGCCATTACCGTGAACTCAAAATTTCCATAGCAAGTTCGGAACGCCGTCTTCTTGATGTCGGTATCTGCCACACGAATCTGGTGATAATTGTTGCGTAAGTTGATTTTGGAGAAAATTTGAGCCCCTTTGAATTGGTCAAAGACTTCATTGGCTCGGACAAGAAGATAGCGGTTCTTCATGGTAGCGTCTTTCAATGTCCGATAGCCCACACACATCCGCATCTTACTAGTTTTCTTTTTGATGAACAGCACTGGCACGGCATATGGTGACGTGGATGAGCGGATGAACCCCTCACCGAGTATCTCTTCGAGCTGCTTTTTCAACTCGGTTAGTTCGTGATCACTCACCGATAGGACCCTTGAACTGTGGGCCGGCTGCCTGGCCTCATTTTGATGCGATGGTCAATGTCTCATTGAGGTGGTAGGTTTCTCGGGAGTTCTTCAGGGAAGACGTTCGCGAACTCTTGAATGAGTGGCATGAATGGATACTTGTGCAACACCACACTGTTCAATGAGAGCAATGTGGAAATCACAGGCTTCAGGTGCAGAACAAGGAGACATAATTGAGATAATTGCATCATTTCAATTTAGCAATAAGTAAACTTTTATTACAAGTGTTGGAAATGTCGAGCACATATACACGATAGCGAGAAACATAATGAGGCATAACTTGGATCTTGGGTGCACAAGTTGAGAGTCGCATGCGACATTGTGTTGTGGATGGCCGCTCTGAGAATCTCGGCCAAGGCGTTGGGAAGTTTCAAGAAAATCGAGGCGTTGCTTCATAAAATTCAAGCTCCGTTGATAAGCCGCCCAAACAGTATCGTAATTAGTACAATTTGCAAAAAAAATCTCTTGGCCATTTCAGAAAAGTGGTCAAATGTGTTGAAACTTTGAGGTCAGAAAACCAGAGGGCGTGGAAAGCAGCCAAAGTGTCCTCCGCAAATTGGCAAAAAAAACTGAGGTCGGCGTGCGATGGGCTATAAAGGTAATATGATGAATCGCATTTGCAAGTTTTAAGGACTTGTTTTCCCCCCTTCAGCTGCGACGTCCTGTCACGTTAGGAGACGTAGGTCAGTGTGCAGTAGGCATCAATAAAGTGTTTGATGTCTTTGAAGTTGTTACAAGGCACCCAGCTGTTATGCGTAGTTGTGTGTTTGTGCCACTCGACGAGATACTCGATCCCTTTTCCATTACGTTGATGTCTTCGAATGTCCTTGATGACGAGCTCCATATCCCAGTCCACTTGAATGGGAGGCGGAGACGCGATATCTCCGACGGAAAATCTCTTGCTGGGGTCCTTTCACTGTGGAAATGGAGAAACCCCAAAGCAAACTTCAATGTGAGAGGGTACATTGCATAGAAAAACAAGCAAAGCATGGATCTGCATACTTCTTCCACCAAGCCAGTGAGCAAATTCATCGAACTTCCTAACAGAGACATAGCAGCTTGTGAACACAAAGCAAAACGAACCCGGGAACCTTACGAGGTGCTGAGTTGTCCAAATGACGTTCCAGAAGAACCACTGAATGCAGAAGGAAAAGCCCTCGATGGTGAAATGAAGAAAAAGAAAATGGTGAAAGACAACGGAAACGACCCCAAAACAGACACGGATAGAGCGCTTATGAGCACCAGCGAACCAGAGAGACGAGGCTGAAAGTGGCGGTGTAGCTGTTGACCAACAAAGTGTGCCGGCAAGTGAGTGGTATCAGGTCCAGAGGTCACCACGACTAACAAAACAGCACATGTGTACTTCTCCATATGGGAAAAAGTGGCATCAAACGCTACGCCAGATGCCTGGAAAATGCCCTTGGCAGTGTGGCAGGCCTTGTAGCGCTCAACCATGCCATTGAACTAACGTTGGCACTGGAAAAACCGATGTGCTGCAATGGATTTGCTACCAGGTGAGAGGTCCACCATGTCGTAAACGCCATGCATTGTGATGGCATCAAGCTCCTAGCGTAGACTGCTCCAAGAGAGACACATCGGGAGTGGAGCAAGCCTGGCGGATGATGCCCGAATCAAGGGGAGAACTGCATTGCCACGCATCATGAGAGTCATGGCAGCAGAGGCACAAAAAACTATAGGACTAGACTCAACGACTGCCGTAGCTCGGAAGAACTCGTTTGCAATCATGGAATCATCGACTACTGAGGTGGGCTGGATGACAGCAGCTGCTGGACCAAGCACATCTAGACCAGTGGCAGGAGCTGGCTGATCAGTGATGGAGGTCAAGATTGGGACAGAAGAACAAGCTGGCACAGAACGACTGGCACAGGGTACAGAGTGAGAGGAAGACTGCAAGGGATTAAGGCGACCACCTGGAACCCGACTTTATGTGACAGGGTCAGAGGAGGATGGAGGAGCCACCGGGTCCACTGCGAAGGCATCAGCAAAGGACCAGGGTGAAGCAGGGAGGTGCCAAAAGATGTGGGCAATGATGCAGGTGAAGATGTAGGAGATTATGCTGGCGAGGAAGAAGACATGTCGCTAGGGGATGACATGGTCATTGATGCTAGCGTGGATTAGGATGTAGAGACGGATGCAAATGCAGGTAAGGAGACACGTGACTATGCAGGTGTCGGCAATGCAGACACCGATGCAGGTATTGGTGTAGCATGGACGGAGATGCAGGTGCAGAGACAGATGTTGGCAGGGATGTAGGCAAGACAGGAGGCATAGGGGAATGCAGAGAGTAGCCCTGGGGCCATCCGGCCCAAGAGCTGTCCTCACCATGTCAAACCAGGCCAAGAGAGGGGATGCAATTGATAATGTTATGACTGAAATTGCTCTTGAAGAAGACAGCGTCACTTAACTCAATAACACAACAACTCTCTGGGTCCCATAAACACCACATCTTGGACTGCGGCGGCAAGATGCCGAGGAATGGGCATAGGGGAGAGTTTCCCATTGCACTGGTCCTCAGGGAGCCAGACAATGGCAACGCTCCTCCAAACGCGTGCAAGATACAAGTCAGCATGACAACGGTACAAGCGTTCGTAAGGAGCGACGTGGTGTGGAAGTGGCCGAGAGGAACATGGTTCCACACCAAGGTGATATACTTCATGGCCTCAAAAGCGAAAGCTTCAGACAAGCCAGACGCAACCAGAATACTGTGCATTCCAAATGTATAAGTACGATTCTGGCATTCAAAGACACGTCTATGCTCAGGGGTAAAATGAGCAAAACACTCAAATTGGAAACCAACCGACGTAAGTAAACGAAGGTAGAGTCCAATGAACTCACCACCACAAACAGAGAAAAAAACCTGCAGCTTATGCTGACAGGCACCCTCTACACGGAAAATCCAAGGCCTGATTGTGGGAGCGACATCACTCTTAAGATGGAGGGGAAATGTCCAAAGGAATCGTGAAACAGTCCCAAGTCTGGTGGAGGACATAACGACCACCTCCAAGGAACACGACGGGGTTATTCATGTCACGTCAGCATGGAAAAGAGTGAGAGGCTTATGGGTGAGAGGCGTGGACAGATGAAAGGGGGAATGATGCATTTTGCCTTGCAGACAATCCATGCTTTTAGTGGTGTAAGGAGTGGGAGAATTGGCAGACTTTAGACCAGCGGCAGGCTGATGATGTAGCAAGCTGTGAATGACAACAATCCTCACATGGCAAAGTTATTTTTTTTAAGTCGCTTTGCAAAGCGACTTAATAGAAATAACTAGGCTGATGATGTAGCAAGCTGTGAATGACAACAATCCTCACATGGAAAAGGCGGCAATGAAACAATCACATATGCTCAAAAGAAAGCAAAGGGGCGACATGGACGTGAGCAATGGCAGCGACAAACGCATTAGGTGAAAACAGAGGTACACAATACAACTTGTCACAACAAAGGCTACGGATCACAATACGTCCAGATGACTGCAACAAAACGGTACCAATGCCACGAGACGCGACAAAGTCCATAGATAGATTGATCATCAAGGGTAGTGTTTTTCAGGCTCACCTTAAGTGCGAGCACATAGAAAACATGAGGCAGGCATACGTCATCAAAGGGACCAACAAACCGCATGACACCAACGCCCTAGAAATGCAACATGCTTCCTGAACCAGTACAGACAAAACAAACATCCCTTACAGGCTCCAACGATATGAACGTGACACGTGACAATGTCATGTGGTGAGTAGCTCCAGAGTTGAAAATCCATAAACCATGAGAAACCCGAATAGGGGGCAAGACATGACATACAGTGACATGACCTGAAGTGGTTAAAAGTGGTCAAGCATGGCTCAGAAAATGGGCCAAAAGACAGGGACATGTAGGATGCTACCACTCTTCAATCCATGCATCACCCACACCTGGACTGTCCAATGAAAATTCCTGAAGGGATCCATCTGACTCACAATAGTGACCCCGCCAAAGTCACACTAAAAGGAACAGTGTGTGATCGCAGCTGAGAAGCCGCCTCGTGAGAGGCTGAGGAAGACTGGGTAGCCATCTGGCAGGAGCTTGAGAAGGCTAGTGAAGGAGGAGGTAGAATGACGGATGAAGCTGATGCATGCAACCACCAAGGAGGGGTGTAGTGCACTGAAGGTGGTCCATAGAAAGATGGCGTCCTGTAGGACAGTAAAAATTCTGATCCAGCAAGTGGAACCACATGCCATGCCATGTTTTCAAGGAGAAGAAAAATGACAAAGGATCCCATTGTGCTTGGCGCACAAACTGAACATATTCTTGTTCTTCTAGGACAGAACCCCGAGTGTATGGTTCTCGACCAAAGGGGTAACACTGAGAGGAGAGTAGGATGATAAAATGGACAAAATGAGACCATTCCAAGATGGGCCAGGAGAGGTCCCAGACATATCAGATTTTCAACAGGGGGGAGCAGAGGGTCTCCCGAGGCACTGGTGCAAGTCTCCAAGTGTCCGGGTCTTGTGGAAGTAGGAAGAAAAATGGAAAAATACAAAACAAGAACAACACTTGAAAGGAAGTGACAATGAAGTGCTGCAGAGGATGCCAGCCAAGGTAGCGGATCCGGGTTCACCCTTGGTGTGCAGAACTGGCTTTCCCTTTTCCCTTTTTCTTGGGTTGTCTTGAGGTAAGGCTCGGGTTTAACCTGTGGACGGGCTCGACGGTCGGTGAATTCGTCGATCAGCAAGCTTGTTGGTCAACGAGCTCGTTGAATGATGAGCCCTTCAACCAACAACCCATCAATTCTGGTGACATGGGAAGCTGTTAGGCAGCTTTCCACCAGCAAACAAGGAGTTACTCTATCAGCTAGTGCAGCTGTAGTGCACGGCCGATGCTGCAGGCGTGCGTCTCTACCATTGCCACCACTCGACAAATTCGCTATTGCCGCATCGCTAATGCTGCAGTTGCTTCTGGTGCTGCTATTGCTGCTAATTTTTGCCGTTTGCTAATGTTGTTGTTGTGATACTTATGTGCACTAGCAGCTGCTGCTCGTGTTGCTTCCACAACAGCTTCATTGTATGAGTTCTTCTTCTGTTAGCTATGACTACTCCTGCTGTTGCTGCTATTGCTACTCTGGTGCAAGCTACTACTGCTACTGTGACAACTCCCTCCACAATAGCTGAATGTGCCCGTCTTTGTTGTTGTCATATGCGGAAGATCTGTAGTAGCTACTGGGGCAGCTAGCAATGCTGCTACTGACGCTACGTTCTCTTGCGATAGCAGCCGTTATTGTTGCTGCCACTACTATGGTGGCTGAAAATTCCACCTCTTAGTTGCGTTGCCACCAATAAGGCAGCCGTGGCAAAGGAAGCTGTCGAGGTATTTTGGCAGCGTTCCGCCTCCGGCTCCACCGGATAACTTCATTTCGTGACCCCTCAGCTCAGGGCCATCACGTTGCTTGAATCTGTGTGCCCAACCCAACCCATCCCAACCTAGCCTAGGATTCTCTTCTGCATCTGTTGGTGCTACATGGTGGAATGCAACAATATGGTCCCTCTACTGCTCTGATACCATGAGGCAACGGAGAAATCCCCAAATCAACATTCTGTGGGACAGGGTACCTTGCACAGAATACAAAAAAACGAATTGTGCTTTGAAAGAAGGAGACACGGTGAAGAGACACTTGAGAACGTAGAATTTGGAGTTACAGAATAGAAGAAGCGAGGGATACCTACTCCCAAGAAAAGCATGCACCTACGCATTGCTTCCACCAAGCCAGTGAGAAAATGCATAAAATTTCCTAGGTGAGACATAGCAGTTTGTGAACAGGGAGCAGAATAATCACGGGAACTATACGAGGTTCTTTGTTGTCTGAATGCCAGTCCAAAAGAAGCATTGGATGCATGAGGAAAAGCCCTCAACAGTGAAATGAAGAAGGAGCAAATTCAGAACGACGGGGAAAACAACCCCAGAAGCGGGCCACCAAGAAAATGCCTGTGAGCTCCAGAGAGCCAAAAATGCAAGGCTGAAAGTGGCGGTGTAGCTGTCGACCACCGACAGTGTGACTCTCAAGTGAGTGGTGTCAGGTCAAGAGGTCACTGGGACTGACAAAACAGCAGCAGGTGGTGCTTGAACTTGGTGTGGAAGACTGGGTGAATTGCCCTGGTTCTAGGTAGGCGAAGGGGAGGGACAACTGGGGTTTGCATTTGCTCGATCTCAAACTCTTCCAAGCATCAACGCTTGAGTTTTGAAAAGTCTCATCCATATAGCTTGACGTTTTTCGGGCCGAGTAAGATGCACTCGCCAGAGTTGAGTTCTTGTCCCTGCGATGACGGTCCACTGCTCGTTTCATCGCTGCTTGTGTCATTGCAAGGATGTGGCATATTGCCACCAAAACGTTGGAGAAATCTCGATGATGGATGCCAACTGCTGAGATATTGCTACGGCTCTAGAGTCCTGTTGGTGTGGTGCAAAGTTCATTTAGAACCATTCACCCCAAATTCATACACTCCTGAAGAAGTGTACACCACATGTCAATACAGAGAAGAAGAAACCATGAAGGCTCCTTTCATGTTATTGAAGATGAATGGAAGATGCTAAGAACCTTTTCAATCACACATATTTGAACATCTTCGTACACAGTTCATAAGAAAGGCATCTTACCACAATTGTTTTCTCTTGGAAGTTTCCCAAGTTTCAAAGTTTAAGGTAGAGAATTATTATGACTCTTTGAAAAACATTACCGGGATTCTTTCATTCTTCCATAGTTCACCATGTATAAGTGATGATGTAAGAAAGTTAGCAATTTTGTTGACACTTCAATGTAAGAACCAGTTTTCTTATCGTTGAATGTGTATAAAAGAACATGAAGAATGTTTTCATAGTGCATGTTTTTGCATAATCGACAAATGTCTTGAATTCTTACTTGACCTGGTTCTGGAACAATATATTCCAAGTGGGCTCTAAATGAAATCTTTCACGCGTGCAAAGGTCTATAAATGTAATGAGATGTCTTCGTACCTTTAATGAGTTATCCTGCTGAATTGAAAACCCTTTTTTTGTTGCTTTGCACTTATAGCCTAAGCGCCACAAAGCGCATACAGGGAGTGGATGGAGAGGTGCCCGGTAGCTTGCACTACGTCTGCCTTGATTTCATAGAAGTGTTTCTCCGTAGAGGATGCATCTACGAAAGCACCTGGTTGCACTTGTGTGCAATTTTCTCCAGAATCAACTAGGCAGACTGCGCATTTCTGTTTGCATTGACACAATGCACTTTTATAGTGGACGAAGTGGGGGGGTCCGATTTTGCGTCCTAGCTATGCCTACCCCCTCCCCAAGTGAAAAGTGTACGAGGTGAGTGGACGCGGAAGTGATTGTCACATATCACTTGAGAGGCAAGAACATCTACACTAGTGTGAATGTTTGATAGGACCAGAGAGGCCGTTGATTCCTTTGAATCGACTGTTAACGTCCCACTGAGTTCATATTCTTGAAAGCTCGATGCTGAATATGGGGCTCGTATTGATCCAAAAACTGACAATGGGGTTCAAGATTTTGCGATGAAGATGTTGGATGTATACGAATGAATTCATCGAATAACAACCATTCATGCGTCGGGAATCATCCGCTGCCATTTGATCCTCTTCAATTGATCTCAGCTAATAACGGCAGCACATGTGCATGGCCCGTATCACAAGGCATCCAATGCCGGTATGTCGGAAAGAAGGCCTTCCTTTCTCTCTCATTGCATCAAATTCATTCAAACATAAGAGTGTAAGCAATGAGATCATTGCACCTATCTAATGTCATCGGATCGTCAAATCGAATGGAGGCCAACCAACAACATTTACATAGAGATGCTATTCTGTCTACCGTTGAGTTTTTGTATTCTTGACTGTCTGTTTCTCATACATTGATGAAGAGAAATCGGTTGATAAGATTTGTGTAAAAAAGCTGACCTCCGTCGTTCGATGTCATGATCCGACAGCTGATGTGCTTTCTTTCATTAAACAATGAATCCATTAGAAAAACGGTGGATACAACAGTGAAAAATCAAAGTCGGAAAAGTGTTTGTATAATTCATCACAACAGATGCTCATGAATTTGTGATTAGGAGAACACTACAACTTGTAGTGCCAGCCAATACCTACCAGAAATCTGCCAGTTTTGAGTGTTCATTGTGCACACAATAGGACACCCAGCGATTTGCAGGAGCCTTGTTTGACTTCTTGACTGCTGCTCAAGGAATAGAAGAGGAACAAACATCAAAATGGGCCAGAAGGCACGCCACGATTTGTTCAGGCTCACGCAAACATAAAGCAGGAATGTAGAGAGAAAGCAAAACTACAAAACCAACCAACAACATGCTGAAGTATCATAATAGGTATGGCTGCATTTCATGCATGTTAAATGTAGCATATGACTTGTGTGTGTGTGTGTGTGTGTGTGTGTGTGTGTGTGTGTGTGTTGGTTTTGTGTAGTTTTGTGGGTGGTAGTTAGGTGCATGGAGGAATGGAGGAAGTGAGTGATGCAGAATGTAAGTGGAGATGTATGGCTTGGTGCATGAGATTTTTCAAAAAAATTGTACGTGTGCACCGTGGTTTGAGTGATGTGTTTGAGGTAGGTTGGTAGTAGTTGAGGGGAGGGGAGAGTGGGGTGTGGGAGTGGAAAGTGTATGAGGGGAGTGTACTTGGACGTGTATGACCACTTGTGTGTTGGTTGTGTATAGAGATATAAACTTGTGCATATTGATTTTAGCAATGTGGTCAGAGGTGGTGGGATGGAGGGGGAGAGGGTGGAAAGTGTATGTGGGGAGTGTAGGTGATGGTGAATTGCTTGATGTATGTATTTTATGTAGAAATGTGTACTTGTGCATTTTTTCTTGAGGGATGTGTTTGACATTTATTCGAGGTTATTGGGTGAGGTGAAAGAGGGGGGTTGTGAGGGTAGAAAATGTCTGTGGAAATTTGAAGTGGAGGTGTATGATTGGATGTATGGGTTGTATGTAAAAACTTTTTCTTGTGTACATATGTTTGAGTGATTTGTTCAAGATTGTTTGGTGGAGGATGGGAAAGGGAGGGGTGTAGGGGAGGTGGGAATGGAAATTGTACGTGTGGAGTGTAAGTGGGAATGAATTCCTAACGGTGTGGGTTGTGTGTAAAAATATACAAGTGTGTATGTTGGTTTTGAGCATTTAGATTAATGGTGGTTAGGTGTATGGGGGAAGGAAGGAAAGTTTATGTGGGGAGAGTAAGTGAAGGTGTACGGCTGGGTGTATGGATTTCTTTTCGAAGTTTACACTCGTGTACATTGGTTTGAGTAGTGTGTTTGGGGGTGTGGAAGTGGAACGTATATGAGGGGAGTGTAAGTGCAGATTTCTTGTCCATTGCATGGGTTGTGTGGGGAGGTATACACTCATGGACTGAACTATTTGATTCTAATGTTGACATCATAGTGTTTTCTAGCTTTTACTATAGTAATTCATCTTTTTTTGTAAGATGTGAGAGGTACGTAGGAAGGAGGGAGGCATGTGGGACGGAAATTGTATGTGGGGAGTACATAAGGAGGTGTGCGTATTGGTGAGTGTGATGACAGTACAAACTTGAAGTACTGTATTGTATTCCGTGCATAAGGTGAGAGGTACGTAGGAGTGAAAATATTGGTACATGAAAGAGTAAATAGGAAGTGCGTATGGGATTGAAAAAAATAGTGATTTTTTTTTTTTTGGGTAAAAATTAGTGTGAACGTCTATACATCTACAAATGAAATACGTACAGTCAACAAATTCCCATGTAGTGATAAATGTGTCTTAAAAATTCCCTAATGATGAAGTACAAAAAGAAAAAAAATGGAGCATTCCAGTGCACTTTCCTCTAATGTAAGAATCTATGGAAACTCATCTTTCCACCATCACGAGCAATCCTGACACGAAGTCCACGCAGCTTTCAACACACAGTTTTATTGGAGCAGGAGTGGTTCGATCAATCCCAGTGGCCTCGTGCTACGAGATTTTTACAACTGAGAGGTGTCGCACAGTTCATAGCATCCTCCCTCGTTGGTCTGCATGTGGTCCCACAAAATAAAACTTTGGCAACTTCTTGAGCATCTTATACTTGCCGCAGTGTCCACCTAGACTGATTTTGTGGCACTATTTTAATAGCATCATATGCAGTTGTTTGTTTGGTGGTACTATGACTTGACAAGTAGATCACCGTCACCAGTAGGGGTCCTAGGAACAGAACTTGGTTTTTCCGTACCTGCCAAATTCCATGAAACCCCTTGCCAACAGCCTTGCAAGGTACAGGTCTCATTTGATCAGTAACGTGTCTCATCTTGGCCTTCAAGTCTGGTCGCCGACTCTTGGCATCTGCTATGTTTATTCATCCAGGTTGGTACTCTATGTTGTAGTTGAAGTTACAATTAAGGAGCTCCATTCATTGATTTTGTCGACAATTCAGGCTTGGCCAAAAGTTGAGGTGTTTGAGTGTGTAGTGGTCGGTGCTGAGGACACATAGTCAGCATTCTAGAAAGCACCGCCACATTTTTATGCGTGCATGACCACCAACATCTCTGTCTTGTACACCGCATAGTTGAAACCCTGCCCATGTATTTTTTGCGATGTACACAATACCCTACTGCCTTTTGATTTCAATATTAAACATTTATAAGGGGACAAAAAATTCATTTATTTGGCTCCACGCTGGATATTTCTCTCTTCAAAATGAATACGTTAATTGTTTGCCCAAGTTTCGTCCGCCCCTTGAGGAACAATCAAAATAAACAAGAGGCATGTGTTGCACGCAAAGCGTGCATAGGGTTACATAGTAACCGAGCAAAAGCATTCATATTGGCATCTCTTAAGAGGCTAAATAATTTCCCGCAACCTGGACCACATAATGGAAGGTTTGCCATGAGAATTTACTTCATCCATGGAAAGAAAAACTGTTTGTGAATGGACTCCCAAACTGTCACCTGTATTCTTTCAAACTATTTTTTTTGTTGCCCATTGTGTATGGTTTAGGCGAACTCTTTCTAAACTACATCAAGCTACGCTAGAGTTTTTTCCAGCTTTTGTGGACGTAAAAGCGGGAAAAAAAAAACAACCAAAAAGTGAACGAATGTGCTTGAATTTATAGTATTATGTATAATTATTCACCAACATATTGAACAAGAACCTCAAAAGGTATTTCTTCTCTTTTTTATGAATATGGTTTTATCTGATGATTAATTTATTTAAATGATGTTAACTTGTTATTGTGTTGTGAACATGCTAGTTTCACACGTTTATTGTGAGCTTTGTTTAATGAAACATTATCTTTTAGAAATTTGGATGAATCTTGAATGTTTCCTTATTTCATAAGAAATAACATGACGTAATGATAGGCATGATTTTTTCTATTTACCTTGTCGTATGAAGGTGGTTGAATTTCTTTTCTTTCAATTGTGTTTTGACCCTGCTTGAAGCCGGGTTCCCGAGTCTCAAGAGTTTAGTATTACGACCAGTTCTGTGAAACAACACAGGGCGAGGCCAAGGGGGAGCGACTGGAGGGCCTAAACATACAGTCCGTACCATTCTATCCTAGCGTCGGACTGCTCATTCCATTCTATCCGCGATCTGTCCGGAATTCCAGGTCGATGTCCGTGAATTTTTTTGTCTTGGCTGACCTCGATTGTGCGTCCGCGGACCTGGGGGGGCATGCAGTCCGACTGATTATTGCGCCCTGATTGGTGGATATGGCAGAAAAACGACCGATCCACCAATCATGATTTTCTTGAAGTATCTTTTGGCCACGAACCGATTTTAATAGGTTACTATGTAACCCAAAAACGCGATCGCGTGACCCCACGCGGTCACGCGATCGCGTCAATTCTGGTGTCGGACGTGTGCCAACACTGGGAAATGCGACTGCGAGGCATGAAATGGACCGCTTGTTAGCATAAAAAACACAAATTCTAAGCTACGACTTGAAGTAATTTTGCCTAATTAAAAAACAGAGAATTAGTTGTTCCCGGAGACGAATTAAAACTACACATGGTAAATTGTTTTAGAGGGCAAAATCATGAAGCAGTAGAGTACTAGTTGTTCTCCTCCACCGTTTTCTTTGTAAAACTTTGTGAACTTGTTGGAGATTTCCATTCTGCACCTAAGGGGTGTGGCTTTACACCAGGATGTGATCAAGATACATGATGACAAATTCATAGAGGTACGACCAAAAAGTGTTGTTCATTGCCTTCATGGATGTTCTGGTAGCATTTGTGAGTCCAAACGGCAGAACCCTGAACTTAGAGTGTCCGTATCTAATGCACAAATTCATCTTCTCAATTTCCTTATCAGATGCACGGATCTGATGATAGTTATTCATAGGTTGATGTTGGTGAAACTCTCGACCCACGAAGTTGGTCTATAAGTTCGTCTGCTCAAACAGAGACGTAGCGGTTCTTGATGGTGAATTTTTTTAGCACTTGGTAATCCATGCCCATTAGTATATTGTTGGTTTTGTTCTTCACAAGAGGTACAAGTGAAGCATGGGATGACATAGCTGGCCTGAAGAACCCTTCATCAAGAATATCTTCCAACCATTTCTTAAGCTCGATCAGCTCGTGGTCGCTCACTGGATAGGTCCCTTTTGACCGTTGGTCTGCTACTCTGCTTCAGGTCTATCTGATGATCAGTGTTGCATTGTGGAGGTACCTCTCAAGGAAGTTCATTGGGAGTAATCCCTTCAAACTATTCAATGAGGAATACAAACTCCTTCGGAATGGCAATGAACTTGTTTGGTGTCGAGGTCGGTGAAATCTGTGTTGCTACGTCTACTGTTGTGATCTTCCTTACTTCCCTTGTTTCTACGTGGACAAGCCATGCTTGTGCTCCGCTCCATACATATTATTTGGCCACGTCAAGCGATGTATGCTGCATGCAGTGTTTTGTGAATGCTTTGAATCCCCCTGCAGCTTCCTCCTCTACTACTTCCCTGGACCACCCCCACGTTGTGGATAGCTTGATTGAATAAAGGTGTCATTCTTTTCCATCAATGCTGACGTAATACACTTGTGGATTATTTCACTCATGGAAACATTGCCTGAGGATGATTTTATGGCTGCTTATTGGGAAAGTTCTCCAGGCTGTGCACATCTCCAATTTGTAGTCAAAGTGGTTCGCCTAGTTGGCGGATCTGCTGACACCTGTTGAAAATCTTTCTAGTAAGAAACCCCTGGTTTGCTATGCAAACCCACATTCCAAACCATGCCATTCCTTATGAAGGTATAAGGAGCCCCTCCGTCTAGCAGTGCCTGTACCGTTCTGCACATTTTATAACCTCTCGGTTGTACTCATAGCAGCATTGTCGGTTGGCCATCCGCTTACTCCTTGTCGAACTTTGCGAACTCAGGAATCCTCATCTGCTTGGATGTAAGCCGTAAAGAAAGGTGATTGGTTGGCACTCATTTTTCCAGCTGGAAACAAGATTAACCATCTACTCCTACCATTTTTTTGTTTCTTGACTCCTCAATATTTCTTCTGACTTCTCCCCTTTTTGGCCCGTTGCTGCCGTTTAAGACAAAGGGACGAGATGTATCCCGGCTTCCTGTAAGTTTAGCACAACCGTTGATCACGTTGATTGACGCCTTCACATCCGTACATCTATCATCTAAAAGCCATGAGTTAAAAACAACCGTGTCTATTGTAATATTCTGTAAACGTTCTCGAAAGCAATGCGTACAAAATTGACAAAGAAGGAACAATGGGTCGACATTTGACAGCTTTCATAGTGGAGAAATATCCATTAGGAACAAGGTTCCCACTGACTTAAATATTTCTCCACCTCGATATGTATTTTTTCTTTGAGGACATCAGTCGTAGGATTCTTGCATTGGAACATTGTAGTTGGTGCTCTTGATGCAATCAATGGGTGTGATCATTCATATGAGGTCTTTGTAAATGCCAAATATGATGATTGCTCGCTAGATGTCGCGCTTGAGGCCGTTGTAGTGGAACAAAGATATTCACGAATGAGGTCAATGCCGGTGATGATTTTGCAAAATCACGGTGTATACTTCGCCTTGTGCCGTATGTCAGACTTCTCGTTCATTTTTTCCAAAGCATGCAGTTATGGCACGCCTAAATTCTGTCCAACTTTCTAGTGGAGTCAATGAGTTGTGCCATGCAAGATTGACCTCCTCGAGAGCTTAAACTCCTACAATCAATTATGTGAGAGTAGTTGCGTGCTGTTGCTGGATGGTCTTTAGATCAGATCACCAATGTAACGTTGTATGAGAAAAAAGGCAAGACGACCACGTCAATTAAACTTCTGTTATTGTTCACCCTAGCAACAATAGAACCAACCTCCAAACTCGTCAATCAAATCCAAACCGTCGGTCCCTTGGAGTTTGTATAATCAAATGACTCAAGAACTGTGTTGAACGTTTCTCTTGGTGATAAATGCTTCATGTATGCGCGCATCCTAAGCCTTCTCCATCGCCATATTGAGTTGTTGGGGTAGGTGGGTTTTGAGGCATTCATGTCTGGACAGTTTTTAGTACATATCTTTACTAACTCAGGCTTTTCATCTAGTGCCTGCTAGTGTGTTAGGTGTTGTCACTGTGAGAAACAACAGAGGCAAGGGGATCGCCAAGCCTGAGGGGTCCATCACCGGCTTGACATCGGGGTTGTGTGTGCTGCACCATTTGTCGCAAAATCTGTCGTTGCCACCTGGTTTTCCTGGAGAGCGTCGTTGACTGCATGCTGTTGCTCCTCCATTGTCAAAGTCTTCTCTGTTTACTGCTGCTCGTCGCCGGGTGTGCTCATTCCTTTCACCATCATCGTCACAAGGTCCGTGACCTTCTGGATGGTGGAGATGTACTCAGGAGTCGTGCAAGGTTACCGCCTTGTATTTTATGCATCAGCTGTCCCTCCACTGCTGTTGAGCTCTAACACCATGTGTTACGCCAAGCGAAACTTGGATGGTTCACAAGGATCAGGTGCGGAGTAGAAGGTGATTCGAGGAATTGGGGAAAATGGATCATTTGTATGTATTAGTAAGTGTACTTTGATGAAAAGTGTCGGTAACTTTGAGCACATGAACATGGTAGCGAGAAACAAATTGAGCCATATGTTGGGACTTGGGTACTTGAGTAGAGCAACGGGTGTGACGCCATGTTATGAGTGGTCGCTCAAAGAAACTATGCCAAAGATTTAGGGGGGTTTGAGAATACCAAGGCATGGTTTCACAAAATTCCTGCACAATAGAGAAGTCAATCAATCAGTATTGGAACATTCATACAGTTCATGACACTTGTATCGACCATTTGAGACTGTGGTCAAATATTCTAAAAACATTGGGAACGGAAGATCGGAAGACTGGGCAGGTGGCCAAAATGCAATCGGGCGATCGGCAAGAAAATCCCAAGGCCCACGCATGATGGGCTACAAATGTAACGATGGGAATTTCCATTTGCAAAGTCTATGAACTTGTGTATGCCTGGGATGTAACGCATACCTTTGTTTAAGCGCTACAGCATATACAAGCTGAATTTTTTGTTTTCTCATATCAACTTGAATACTAGTATTCTTGCCACATACCCAGATATTCCCTCAAAAAAGTAAGCTAAAACTAGTATTGGAAATCCCCTTTGTAACCATTTAATCTTGTGGATTTTATGAAACTAGGATGATCTCACTACACAAGAGAGTATGAAAGTCAGATAGCTCAAATTCAATACACCAACAGCAATTGCCCCACATGCAAGAGATTGCAGCTCATTGGTGGAATGCCATTGTATCACTCGCACCACCAACCAACTGTTAGCTACTTAGCTAACCACCTTTGGCAGAGAAGCCGCGAAACCAAAAAAGCTTACAGATGTTTTTACACCTTCTTCCTTTATTGACATGTGTCATGCACCCCAAACTTAATCAGGCATACACTTAACCTTCAAGAATACTAACACCTTAACATTACATCTCAAGAAGAGCTCAAGTCGTCAATACGCAAGAGAGAATCAAGCAAGGGTTAATTCATCAGCATGCAAGAAAAGTCCTTTTATAGCTGTGTGTCCTGTCCTAGAGCTCAAAAGCACATTCATGGGAAGTGGCCTGAACCAACCACATCACCAATAGAGTTTCACTGTGGGCTTGACACATAAGCATCAAAGTGTCAAGGTGACAGACCAAGCATGTAGCGTCCAAGAAGCTACGGACTTTCTTTCTTGGAATCTTCCATATCAAACAAGATGTGCATGGGGCCAGGACTGAATTCATGACCTCTCACTTGGCCAAATCAATTAAATGGCCAAGGTAACCACTCACCCACATGGTGTACTCACAGGTGATACCTCACATGAGACACGGCATAGTTGTGTCAAACTACTACGGATCCAAGGATCATACCTCCACAAGGGGCAGAGCATTCCTGATCCGTCCTACAACACTGAACAAGGAGCAAAAATATTCAACAAATCTCTCCCTTGCACCTTGCGTCAGTGACCATCGTCATTCATCATCACTTGCATTGACCATGCCGACACCTTGCCTGCCCGCCTGGTGGAGATTGTTGTCCAGTGGCTTTGTAAGCATGTCAGCCCGGTTCAGCTTGGTACCGACATACTCGAGTTCCACTGTTTGCTTGTAGACCAAGTCCCGAGCAAAGTGGTAGCGGATCTCGATGTGCTTTGTGCGCCTGGACAGGACGGGGTTCTTGGATGTGTCAGTCGTGCTCATGTTGTCAATCTTGATGACCGTCGCCGTTGCTTGTGGTGCATTCATCTCAGAAAGCAAGCTTCTTAGCTACTACATATCTTTACGCACCTCAACCAAGGCGATATACTCAGCTGCAGCTGTTGAGAGAGTAACACATTCCTCCTTGCAACTTGCCCAACTGACTGTACCTCCATTCAGCATACACACAAAGCCAAAGGTAGATTTTCTATCATCCATCTTCCCTCCCCAATCAGCATTGGTGTACCACATGAGATCAAGTGATGCGGATCCACCAATTCCTCCAAATTGGAGCCCCACGTGCCCCGTCCCCTTAAGGTAGTGCATTATGCGCTTCATAGCGTACCAGTGAAGTGGACCAGGATTGGCCACAAACTGGCTCACCTACCCAAGAGCATGGGCTATATCTGGCCGGGTAGCGACCATGGCATACATCATACTGTCCACTACACACTGATATGGGATGCCCAGCATGTCACTTTTCCCCGCTTCGTTGGAAGGAGGCATTGAGGAAGAGAGCTTACACTATCAGCTCATGAGTGTGCTGGCAGGATTGCAATGTGCCATGTTGTATCATTTGAGGATGGAGTCAATGTATTTTTTCTGGTTCAGATAGATGGTACATGCTGCTCTGTCACACTTGATGGCGATTTGAAGGTAGAAGTCAAGAGGACCCATGTCCTTCATCTCAGATCTGCTATTCAGCTGCCCCTTGAGATTGTCTAGCAGCCGCGTTGAAGAAGAACATAGAATGAGGTCATCAATGTACAAGGTGACCAACATTTCCCTTTCGTCTCTCTCATGCACATACATGCTAGGGTTGTTGTTGCAGTGCATAAAGGACTCCTCAGCCATGAATGTATCCATCTCCCGGTACCAAAGTCTTGACGCTTGTTTTAGCCCATAGAGTGCCTTTGCCAATCTACATACCTTGCCCTCGGGAGCATCAACCCTCTCCGGAACCTCCATCAACACCTCCTTGTCAAGTTTGCCATAAAGAAATTCTGTCTTGACATCTATGTCGTGGACCTCCATGTTCTTGGCAGCAGCAATGACGAGCATTGAAGAGATAGAGGCGAACGTCAAAACTGGAGCAAATATCTCATCGTACTCTATGCCAAGCCGTTGAGAGAACCCCTTTGCTACCACCCGTGCTTTGTACTTGTCTATCTTGCCATCCTCTTTCCTTTTTACTTTCAGCATCCACTTGGGCCCTACAACGTGAGCCCCGACAGCATCCTCAATGGAGCCGAGTTCATTGCGAATTGCTTCATCCCACTCCGCTTTGTCGGGTCCCATGAGTGCTTATACGACAGACGTTGGCTCCTCTTGAACCATGAATGAATAGTTGAAGCCTGTCCATTCACCCCTATCCGTGTCGTAATACTGACGAGGTACTTTGAGGCGTGAATTGCTTCTTGGACCTGTTGGTTGTTGCTAGTGATGTTGAGGTTGGAGGTCTACTTCGTCGTTGATGATATAAGAGGAACCATCCTCATGGTGAGGAGAATCAGATACGTCAGAATGAGAGTCTGATTCCTCTTAGTCATCTTCATTAGCTCCTTTCTCTGTTGCGGCACCTAGCTCATGCCATTGTGCTGGTGCTTTGTCTCCCACCTTAAGGAGAGTGAGCCACTCTCCCTATTTTGGAGTGTTATCGAGTTTGAAAAGCTCTCCCTTACTCACACACCTTTTGTGGAAATCCATGTCTTTGCTGCGGATGACCTTCTTGGCTCCTTGGTCCCACAATGTATGTACTTTGTGGGTGGTGTAATAGCCGATGAAAATGCACTTTTGTGCTATTGCATCGAACTTTCCAAGGCCCTCACTGGCCTGGACCTTGGCAAAGCTGGTGCAACCAAACACATTGAGATGGGAAGCGTCCGGCATTCTGCCTGACCATGCTTCTTAAGGCATCTTCAGCTGATGTGTCTACTTCATCTTCCCTCTCCTTTGCAGAGCTATTGCAGGTGTGAGGTTCACAAGGTAGGTAGCCATACGTGCTACTTCAGCCCAGAACCTACAAGGCAGCAAGGCGTCAAAGAGAATGCACCTTTCGATGCCCAGGAGGGTCTGGTTCATCCTCTCTGCTACGCCGTTGCTTTGAATTGAATAGGGGGTAGTTTTCTGGTGTTCAATGCCGTGCAACATGAGCCACTCCCTGCAGGCTTCGTACTTTCCCCCATTGTCTGTCCTGAATGTCTTCACCTTCTTTCCACTCTGTCCCTCAACCATAGCAACAAAGGCCTGCACATTCTCCTTCACCTCACTTTGTTTCCGAGGAAGTATGTCCAGACTTTGCGACTTTTGTTGTCGATGCATGTGAGGAAGTACCTGTTGCCTCCATTTGACGGCATGCAAAAGGGAGCATACACGTCAGAGTGGACAAGGTCAAGGGGTGCGAGAGCACTCGTGCCATTTCGCTTAAAGGGTTTCTTTTTTGCCTTGCCGTGAAGGCATGACTCGCACATGATCCCGGCTCCCTCTGCCTCATCACCTAGGTCCATCCCACGCACTATCTCTTGCTTTCCCATGAGCTCCAATGTGCGATGAGCCAAGTGCCCAAAGCGCATGTGCCACATGTTCTTGGAGGATGTGTGCAGGCTAGAATGAAGAGCCCCGGTTGTTTCATTTGCTTGCTGTTTTGTTGCCAAACATTGTGTTGCCACTGCTTCCGCTCCTCCAACATGGCCTTCCTCATCTGAATCTACATCGCTACTTTCCTCATCATCACTCTTGGCCGAAGATTCAGCCGGTGAATTTGTCATTTTGGTTTGCAAGACGTAGAGTCTATCAACAAAATGAACCTGTCAGTTATCTTAGAGACGGAGAGCAGGTTGGCTGTAAAAGAGGGCAAGTAGACCACCCCCTCTAGCTTGAGGTTGGAATCTCCACCATTAACAGCCATTGTGACCAGCTTGTCACCAATCCCCTATGCTGCCTCAACCTTGCCATTGGCAACTCTGAATTTCTTGTTCCATGGAGCAAGAGAGATAAAGTCTCTCTTCTTGTAAGTGGTGTGCTTGTTTGTGCTAGAGTCAAGGACGTAGGCTCCTGGCCTGAGTATCGCCCTCCGTTTGTCAGAGGCACACTCAGCCATCAAGCTTGTGGGATTCTTCCCACCATGTCCTCCTCACCATTCATTCCCGTCTCCTCCCTCTCTTGGGTGCCCAGCACTCTCGAGCCCAGTGTCAAGCTTTGCCACAGTTTTGGCAGTTTCCTTGGCGCTTTACACCCCTGCCATTGTTTCTAGTGTTGTTTTTCTCCTTGTACCCAGAGAAGGTGGTATTGCGGAAGATGCCGCTGCTTCGTAAGGCAAGGACAGTCATGTTTGCTTCAGTGCTGCTACGATGCATGGCTTCATTCCGCACATACTCGGAGACTGTGGTGTAGGAAACTTGATCTTCAGTCCATCCTCCAATCACTGTTATCGCGGTGCTCCAGCTTTCTGGCAGTGTCATCAGAAAAGTCATGGCCTGCACATCGGATTTCAGGTCCCACCCCATGCTGGTGGCTTGTTGTAAGAGCGCCTCAAACTTTTGCATAAAGGCGGAGACATCCTTTCCTTCACCAAGCCTCATGTTGATGAGGTTTTGTTGAATGAAGAGACGGTTGGCAAGAGAGGACGATTGAAACACCTTGCCAAGTTTGGGGTATGCCTCCGCTGCCACTATACAACCGCTGATGTGTGAAAAGACTGAGGTTTGTATGGAGGACAAAAGAATGGCGAGATCCTTCTTGTTAAGCTTGACCCATGCCACAAGGTCACCACCCTCTTCCTTCGGTACTGGGATAGTTCTGTCAAAAAATCCTAGCAGATCTCTGTCATCCATGATGATCTCAAACTGCCAATTCTAGAGCACAATCCCCTCTCCATCAAAGTTGAGAATGGAAGAATGATTCCCGGGTTCCCCTGTCCCTTTCATCCCTACAACTACAACTGCTATAGGTGCTCCACCTATTTTTTATGCCGATGTACCTGTGTTTGAGGCTGCTGTAGGTTGTTGGTCAGAAGAGGCAATTGCTTCCCCTATTCACGTTGGTCGTTGCAAGCAGATGTAGGCTAATGTAGGCTGATGTAGACAGATGTCAACTCCCAAGGTGGAAATGTGAAGTTTTTTGCATTCCCCTCCTAGTGATGTTGACCTGCAAACAGAGAAGTTGGATGAGAGCGAAAGCGTTCTCAGTGCTTGTGACTTAGCGGTTGCGTGCGTAAAACTTCTCCAACCAAATGGTGGACCCATAACCCTTTTTTAGCTACCGAGCAAACCACCTCTGGCAGAGAAGTCGCAAAACCGAAAAGCTCACAAAGGGTTTTATACCTTCTTCCTTTGTCGACATGTGTCATGCACCCTAAACTTAATCATGCATACACTTCACCTTCAAGAGTACTAACGCCTTAGCATTACATCTCAATCAGAGCTCAAGTCGCCAACATGTAAGAGAGCATCAAGCAAGGCTTCATTGATCAGCATGCAAGAAAAATCCTTTTTATAGCTATCTTTCCAGTCCTAGAACTCAAAAGCACATTCCTAGGAAGTGGCCTGAACCAGCCACATCACCAATAGACTTGCAATGTGGTCTCCTGCTTTTGGGGGGAGGGTGGGGCTTAATTTGATCTCACTAGGTAGCTAGGGTACTACTCCCTACGATGCATGCTGCAAACTGCTTGTGAGGAAATAACTCAGCTAAGGTCAGCCTCGAGATGTTGTAGATGACAAGAAATCACGGTCGCTGGTGGGCTCGCTACCCACTCCATCATGAGGAGCAAGCTTCTCTAGCTCCTCTCCGCTCACGTCTCAACCACTTACCATTTTTGCCTTACGATTTCCAACTCCAAGCTGCTTCGTTCATGTCTACTGTCTTGTAGTCACCTCCTTGCACAATCATGCCTTTCCCTCTCCCTCTTTGTCACTGACTACTGGTATCAAAGCTAAGGGAAAGGCGGGACTTTCCAGCAAGGTGTTTCCGAAGTGATTATTCATGTTGTGGTTGCAATTTTCACCTTTGCAGCCATGTGGTGACTACTTGCACTGCCACCGTCGTCACCATTGCCACAGTAGCAGCCTTGCGTGGAGCAGCACCGTGACCCCTATCTCTGTCGCACGTGTTACGTTACTCTTGACATGATGCGTGACATTGCATTGGCACACCCATGCCACGAGTGGCAGCAATGCAGCACAGGGAGCCATAGCGTACCACTTAGCTGCCACAGCCTCTGTTGTGGTAGGTCGCACACCCTTCCGCAGCCGGCTTGTTGGCTAAAGCCGGTGCAGCTTCTGTGGCCGGCCTCCATCATCAGGCGGCCCATTCCCTTTGGCCCGCCCATCTTCTGCGGCCTTCTGTTTCCAACAGCCGGCTCACTTACTACAATCGGCCTACCTCCTTCAGCTGGCCCTATGCAGCCGGCCCATCTGCTGCAGCTGGCCTACCACCTGTAGCCGGCCCCTCTACAGCCGGCCCATCTACTGCACCCGGCCTCCTTCATGCTACCGACCCTCTGCGGCCGGCCCCTTCTCCTTCTGCAGCCGCACTTCTACTGCAGCCGGAATTTCAAGGCGTTGCTACTGCTTGTATTCCTTGCCACCACAGCTGCCCTATTGAAGCAACACAGTACCATCCTATCATTACAGTCCGCACTGCCGCCATCAGCTTTAGCAATTGTATGCTTGCAATGCTGGCGCACCAGGGACTGGCTGGAGGTGGTGAGGGGCGTGAGGGGCTACACCACCCACAATGGTGGTTCACCTCCGACGTTAGGTATGCCGACCATCTAGTGTGCCACTATCAATTTCAGCACCTTCACGGTTTACAGCGGTAAGCTACTCCTCCCTCCCCAACGGTGTTAGTCCTAGTAGTACCTTAGTCGCATGCATTGACGCTTACACACGTGTCGCCATTATACCTTACGCGCTTACTTTCTGTGACATTGCTATGAATGTGATTGACGTAGTAGCCAGAAATTCCGCCACCTTTGTAACAGCAGCACACGCAGCACGTGAATTGGCGGCCACGCCGACCGGTCGTGCAACTGAAGCCTACATTGAGGCTGCAGTGGCTCTTGGGCCATTCGCAGCTAAAGTAGAAAATCTCATTACATAGATCTCAGCAGCAGCATTCACTATTGTTATAGCAGCAGCATTAGCAGCGTCTGCCATAGCCTCAGCTGCGTCCTCCATTCGTGTCTCTATGGCAGCAGCAATCGTTGGAGCCGTAGCTGATCCATCTGTCATCAACACCCATGTCGCAGCTTTTCTATCAGCTTCAGCGGGCTTCTACACCCTCTTTGTGTCTATCCTCACAGGCAGTTTCTGCCTTTTCGTTCCGTTGATCTCCTCCTTTTCAATCATCACTGCAGCTATCGCTGCCGAAGCACCACTGCTTTTCACCGCCGCTGGTAACCTTACCTAGTGCTTTATTTTTGGCCCGTCCCCGCTACTCTTATGCCCTGGTTCTCTCTTCTGTGTTCCTCGGGTGCTTCCTTGGGGCCAGGCTGTCGTGCAGCACAACGAAGACCATGCATCCAGCAGCTTTGACTTTCCCATGCCCACTGGGGCTGGGGTAACTCTGCCGAAAAGTTTTAGCAGGGTGATTTGTCCTTACCATGCATGGTGACGATGAGTCTACCATTACAGAGCTGCAGCAGGAGCTACTGCTCGCTCGTGAAGTCCAGCACACTGCTGAGTAGCACCTCAAGGTACAGCAAGATGACCACGCTAAGCTTGCCTATGAGGTTGCTGCACTGCTTCTTGCACGCATGCCCACTGTCTACAGCTACAGAAACCGCCACCACCCTTGCTGCTAGTTCTACCTCCACTGGCTCCACCTCCTCTAACCCATCTCTTACTACCGCTCATTCTCCTCTAGCGCCATGCCTCCATGATTTTCACTTTAGTGGGTCGTCCGCTCCCATGCGTGGGCTCAGGGGGAGTAACAGAAAGCAGAGAGGGCGCGAAGGCACCAAGTGAGACTAGTGCTGCAAGCAAGAATGGGGCCGCAACGAAGCGGACACGTGTAATGGGCCTGGAGCCGGACTCGTGCGGCACTACCGGTGAGACGATAATGGGAGAAGGCGATGACTGGGAGGACGCTGACATAGGAGATAGGAAAGGGGACAACGGGGGGTCAATTGCTGTAGCGATAGGCATAGTAGGCGAGGAAGGAAAGGGCACCGAGGATGACTAGGGTGATGATAAGGGCGCCAAGGATGGAGGAGGTGTAAACGCCGACACGGAAGGCTAACCAAGCTCCGAGACTGAGACCGGTCGAGGGTCCTCCCTTAGCCAAAGAAGCAAGGAGAGGGAGGATGAGGAGGCACCATGCTCAAGATCATGGAGAAAGATTGAATCCAAGGAAAGGGTGTCCCGGGACTCGACGACATGATGACGATCGGGGTCCCAGAAGCGCCTAGCCTTAGACTGAGCCGAGACGTCCTAGACGGGACATAAACGGCCGCGGGGAGATAGTTTCCCATCACGGACGTCCTCAGGGAGCCAAACAACGGCAATGCAGTTCCACACTCGAGCAGGAGACAGTTCGGCACGGTGCCAACGCTCAAATGGTATGACAGACTTGGAAAGGGATCCGTGGGGGACTCAATTCCAAATTATGTAGCTCATGTAGCTCATTGCCTCAAAGGCGAAGAGTGGAGAGAGGCCAGAATTGGAGAGAAGGGAACGTACACCATCAGTGAGCATTCAATTCCAGCGCTCAGAATCTCCGTTCTCCTAGGGTGTGTAAGGAGTGGTGAGCTCAAGACGCACCCCGTGAGATTCGAGCAGACGGGCGGTGGGATGTTGGAACACGGTAGGGAGCAACTAGAGGGACTGACAGGGACCCAGGAACACGGTTGTTGTTCTGTTCCATACCCTGTTCCGTACATGCCCTGTTCGTCTAGAGTGGCGACTAACAGCAAGCTGAATTCTAGCCAAGGCACATAGAGAACATCAGGCAAGTACAGGTCCCCAGCAGGGCCCAGAAAGCGCACAACGCCTACACCCTCGACAGGAAGCATCTGCCCAGAGCTAGTGCACACAAAGCGAAAGCGCAAATAGGACCGTGAGTGACAAATGCATAACGAAAAGACGTCATGTGATGAGGAATCCCTCAATCCAGGATCAGCAAGCCACCAGATGCACAAACAAGGGCAAGAACACCAGAAGTGTCGACAGTGCCAACGGTAGGGAGCAATGGGGGGGATTGACCACACGCAACGAGGCAATGAGGGAAGGTCATGGAGTTCCAATGCTCAATCCATGGTTCATCACCGGACAAAAACCCCTGAACAGCACTAGACAGATCCCCACAAAGAACAGAGTCAGACTGACACAAAAGACATGTGGTCAATGCAGTCACATTGTCACCTCCTTGATTATGCAAGCGCAAAAGATGAGTGAGGGACTTCTCGAGCTAACACTTGCCCTCGATAGAGGAGGGTGTGGCCGGGCGTGTGGAGACTCAGGGTGCAGTAGAAGACGATGCATAGGGAGATGGAAACCACGCAGGCGACGCGTATGCTAAGGAAGGAGATCCGGTATGGGGTGTCGCCGAGAAGGGTGGCCTCCATCCTCGGGGATAGAAGGGTGAAGGAATGGGACTCGTCCCCACGATACATTGGACAGCGATATAGGTAGAGTCGGAGGCATGCTGGACAGTGGAGCTGGACAAGGCGGTGGACAAGGAGGAACTCGCAGTGTGGGCCCAGTGGGCATGCATCATCGCTACCAAGCGTGCATCTTTGGACAGTTCAGGGACTTGAAAGCACTGTGCTCGTTCAAGCCACAGTTTTAGCAGACAACGGAGCCGATGGGAGTACGGGAGGAGGAGCCATACTTGCCCTTGCCCTTGAGCTTTCTACGGCCCCATCCATGTCAGCAGCCCTGAGCAGCATGCACCGTGGAGGAGGAAAAGGACAAGTAGGCCGTGGTGGTAGAGAATGTCGTAGAAACACATGTGGTGATGGCAACCGCACCAATGACTACACAGCAATGGACGCGTCTGTACTGAAAACTAGTCCACCAAGCATGGATTTGCTCAGAGATGAAGTCCCAAAGGGTACCAACGCCAGGAGGAGACTTTGAGGGAACGAGTTCAGCGGCCAGGCGAACAAGCTCATTGACATTAAACTAACGGAGAAGATCAGACAGCTCTGGGATGAGACCACCCACCGCAGTGAGAACCATTGACAGCTAGCCTGGCGATGCATCTCCAAGCTCATAAGAAGCTTGAGACCGTGGGCCCAAGAGGTGTTGACGGTCTCATCCGCTCACATTAGGAGGATGTTGAATTGCAAGGTCAGTACGCTCGGAGCAGCCTGGTCGGTGATGGTGGAGCGATGAGGCAAAAGGACGTAGTTGCCAATGGGGTTTTGCTGCAGAGCGGGCGGCGGGATCAGCGTTGCACTTGTCAATCTCTTCAGTAAGAGCATCAGGCGCGGCAACAATGAGGGCACGCATTGTGCGAGCTGACTCAGTAGGGTGTGGCACAAAGGGCAGATTGACGTCACGATCAACAGGGAAATAGTACTCCCAGCGTTCTGCTCTACAACAGGCCAGGGGCCTTGATGCCCTAGGCTATGCTACCAGGGTTGTAAATCCCAGCATAGGTCTCGGATACTCATTCGTTGAGAGCGAGTTTGACCATGCCATTGGAGCACTTGCGTCAAGCAACATTGTAGAGTGTCATGCCGCTCTTGCAATAGTCCCTCCGGCCCTAGAGCCCAACACAGTGTGTTAGGCGTGAGACACTCCTGATGCTCAATAATGGGAGGAAGCCATCAAGAAGGAACTTGCATTCCTGGAAAAACACCTTGTCTATGAGCTTGTGGATCTTCAACAGATCGTAAGGCCGTCTTAGCATGTTTGGTGTTTAGACAAAAGCGTTAACCGAATGGTATAGTCAACCGGTACAAGGCACGCCTCACGTCAAAGTGGTTCTCCCAGGTTCCTCGCGTCGACTTTAATGAGACATTTTCTCCCCTTGGCCTGTATACCACCGCTCAAGCATTTTCAGTGTAGTTGTCCATCATGACGAGGAGCTAGAGCAGATGGACATGAACACCGCATTCCTACACGGCAATTGGACGATGAGATCTACATACTTCAGCCGCTAGGCTTCTCACATGGTACAGGCAGAGTCTGGCGGCAGCAGAAGGTCCTCTACGGCCTGAAGCAGTCGTCGCGGTACTGGAACCAAGAAGTTACTATCACCCTTGAGAAGGGAGGGTACATGCGCAGCACAATCAATCTTGCCCTGTTTTCCAGTCAGCCATCTACATAGTTTGTTACGAACCTGGTCGACATCGACGATTTGTTGATTGCGTCCTCCAGCACTTTGGTAGTTCGGGCACGAAGACGCTATTACAGTCGGCGTACAAAATGAAGGAATTGGGTCCTGCTCGTGTTTTTTTGTTGTTGTGTTTTTCTCCTTCAATCCTTTCATCATCAGATAAAAAGGGGGGTCAGGGGGTAGGGGGGGGGAGGACAGGTGCCCTCCCGAGCACCAAGGGCGGAAGAGTAGTAGCCGCCCGCTACATGATGACTTTTCTTTGCCAGCCAATGGGACTAGAACAAGGGACCTCCCCACCCAGAGGAATTGAAGTGCATAGTTGTATCCACTGCGCCTGCTCATGTTTTTCTTGGAATGGAGCCCAAGAGCGATCGTCGCACTCTCCATGTCCACCAGGTCGTGCATGTACACAGCCTGGGGGGGAGGTTTGCGTCACTGCTTGAGATTGAGCAACAATGGGAGACCCCTCCAAGTTCTAGCTCCCCCCCACTAGTGTAGAACTTGTTACTCAGCTAACCAGCCAATCAGAAAATAGTCCTAGACCTGTTTTCTGGCAGGCAGGGTTTTCTCGGTGAGCCCTGCCAGACGCCCGACAGCCCAAAACCCGGGCGTCGTCCATTTTGCCTGAANTTAGGAATGAAGAATGAGCAACAATGGGAGACCCCTCCAAGTTCTAGCTCCCCCCCACTAGTGTAGAACTTGTTACTCAGCTAACCAGCCAATCAGAAAATAGTCCTAGACCTGTTTTCTGGCAGGCAGGGTTTTCTCGGTGAGCCCTGCCAGACGCCCGACAGCCCAAAACCCGGGCGTCGTCCATTTTGCCTGAAAACTAGACCATACCATAACACCAACGCTGCGAACGCAGTCGTGCGGTCAGAATCAGCTAGAAAAATAGCAGCAAGGAGTTATGGCTGCCCGAACCTGGGTAGTGCCTACTGCAGTCAGTGATGCCAAGCAGGGCCACACAGCAGGAGACACGGACTCTAGGCATAGCATGACGATGCAGATGCAATGCCACAACCAGACACAGAGCTGAGTGCATGGAAACAGCATCTGCAGCGGCAATGACCGCCAGCGGCTCGAACACCGCGGAGGCCTGCCGATGGAGCTGAGCGCATCGCCGTAGGGAGGAGGCTTCAGCGAACGGTGCGTGGGCCTCAACGCGCGTTGGCTCCACCGCGCGACACTCCAGCAGCGTCGAGTCTTGCCGTCAGTCATCTGCACGCCCATGTACACAAGCCGGGAGGACACAACAGAGTACAAATGAGAGATGCGCGAAAACCAACACTCCCCCATGACTCACAGGCGTAGTGCACATGTGCGGGTAGAGACACAGACAACGACCAAACTCCCCCAGACCATGTAGAGATGCAAGCATGGACAAAGAGAGCAACTCACGGATGCACGCCGACCGAACTCACAGCCATCTTGAACGAGACACGCTTCAGTGCCTTGGTCAAGAAGTCAGCCAATTGTCGTGGTGTCTCAACCCACATGATGCTGATGCTGTCGTCATGCAACAATGAACGTACATAGTGATACTCAACGTTGATGTGCTTTGTGCGTGTGTCATGCATGTCGTCATTGTCGGCGATGGCCATGGCACTCTCATTGTCACAATGCAACGTGATGGATGCGACAGGCTAACGCAACTCGGACAACAAACGACGCAGCCACACACTCTCACGTGCGCCTAAGCCAAGAGCCACGTACTCAGCCTCAGCAGTGCTGCGTGCAATGCACCCCAGCTTGCCACTACGCCAGGACATAGTTGTGCCGCCAATAAGAAAGATCTTGCCTGTGCGACTCTTACCGTCCGGAGTGCCGGCCCAGTCACTGTCGGTGTATCCCACCGCGGCCACAGACGGCTGACGGCGGAACATGAGACCTCGCCAAGGAGTCGAGACAACATAGCACAGTACTCGGATCACGGCCTCGTAGTGGAGGTGACGCGGCTCCTAAGAGAACTGGGCCAGGAGGTTGACGGCGAACGCGATGTCTGGGCGCGTCGTCATCGCCAGGAACATCAGTGACCCGATGACTCGCAGGTACGTGGTCACGTCAACTGGCTCCCCCACGATGGTTGGGATGGGACTCTTCAGCTTGACCTGGCCATCAAGTGATATGGGTGAGGATGCGCTCGGCACAAGTGGCAGGTCCTCCACAAAGCGGGTGGACAGAGTCTGCACATAGGCAGCCTGGTGGATGTGCACGACCCCCTGGGAGCAATCATGCTCGAGCTCCATGCCCAGGAAGACTCTGGTAGATCCGAGATCCTTCATCTGGTAGGCAGCAAGTCCTTGACGCGCTGGATGGCAGCCGTGTCTGGCAACGCGATGGGAAGATCATTGACGTAGACCAGAACAGCGGCAAAAGTCTGGCCTCACGGACTGACAAACAGTGCGGGGTCAGCGGTGCTTCGCTGAAGTCCGCCCCAAAGGAGCGTGCTGCTGATTTTTTGGTTCCACCACCGAGGCGACTGCTTCAGGCCATAGAGGGCCTTACACAGTCTCCAGACTCTCCTAGTGCCGTCGTCGAAGCCTGGGGGCTGTACCATGTAGAGCTCCTCACCCCCTAGTGAGCCATGGAGAAATACGTTACTCACATCCATCTGATGCAGTTCCCACCCATGCTGGGCAACCAGGCTGAAGAGCGGCCGGGTAGTGGAGAATCGGCCAATTGCGGCAAAGATCTTATCGTAGTCAACCCCAGGAATCTTGGCAAACCCCTTGGCTGTAAGGCTGGCCTTGTACTTGTCCAAGGACCCGTCGGGCTTCCACTTGCGCCGAAAAACGCACTTGGCGCCGATGGCCTTCCGACCTGGAGGAAGGTCGACGAGGTCATACACATGGTGTTGTCATATAGTAGCGAGCTCATCGGCACAGGCGGCATCCCAGTGTGCGGCCGCAAGAGAGGCTCGTGCCTCGCCCAGGGTGGCTGGGCCCTCCGGGCGTGTTGTGGAACGAACTAAGAGAGTGTGTGCATCTCGAGCCCCTGGTGGGATGCGCGCGAGTGCAGCCACGACAGCGTGTCGATGCTTGTGATGGAGCATGGCGTAGCCCAGTGCAAAGCCTGGCTGAAGGTCTGAAATGATGGCCGAGGTAGTCAGGCCGAGGGCCTTGGTGCCAGGGTCCCCACTCACGACTGTGGGAGTGGAGGAGACGCGTGGAGCCACGGGGGGTCGAGGCGCCATGGAGCGTGGTGCGACAGTCCACACGCTCGTCGACGGTCTGGGTCGGAGACTGCCGCCTGGGCCACGTGTGTAGCGTGGCGGGGCAGGAGATGGCACTGAGTTTGACGGGCCAATGGAGGCAGACGGGGTTGCTGGTCCGGAGGGGCCAGCGGATGCAACCGGGGCAGCTGGCCTGGATGGGCCGGTGGACGTGACTGGGGCTGATGGCCCGGAGGGACTGGCGGGCGCGTCTGGGACTGCGGGACCGGAGGGGCCAACGGACACCAGTGGGGCTGCTGGCCCGGAGGGACTGGCAGGTGCGTCTGGGACTGCCGGCTCGGAGAGACCAGCGGACACGATTGGGGCCATGGGCTCGGAGGGGCCGGCAGACGCGACTGGGGCTGCCAGCTTAGAGGGACTAGGGAACGCGACGGGGGCTGTTGGCCCGGAGGGACCAACAGACGCGACTGGGGCTATCGGCCTAGAGGGACTGGGGGATGTGTCATCCGGAAGCGATAGGACGGAGGACGGACTCACTCCCCCATGCGACGGGATAGACACGGACGGGCCGGAGCGAATGAGGTTGCGAGGAAACAGGTACTCAAAGAAGAGTGCATCCCGGGACTCGACAATGCAGTGCCGGGAGGGATCCCAGATGCGCCAGGCCTTGGACTGACGAGAGACACTGAGGAAGGTGCAGGGACGTCCGCGGGGGGTGAGCTTGCCGCCCTGCTGCGGGGCCGGCAGCCACACCACGGCCAGCAGCCCCAGACGCGAGCCGGGCGGAGGTCATCGCGCTGACAACACCAATGCTGGTAAGGCGTGGACTGGCGGGGAAGGGGACCCTGGGGAATCCGGTTAAAGACCCAGGTCATGTAGGCCATGGCTTCGAAGAAGAAGCCATCGGAGAGACCGGACTTGACCCGCATGGTGCGGACGGCGTCGGCCATGGTACGGTTCCACCGTTCGGAAACACCGTTCTTGACGGGCGTGTAGGGCGTGGATGTCTCATGGTGGACGCCACGTGAGGTGAGAAAGGTCGTGGCCTCGCCCATGTACTCACCACCGCGATCGGAGTGAAAGCCGCGAAGAGGACTGCCATACTCGCGCTCCGCAAGGACAAGCCAGTCCTGGATGGTGCGGGCGACATCGCCCTTCTGCCGAAGGTAGAAGACCCAGCGGTAGTGAGAGTAGTCGTCAATGAGGGTGAAGACATAGCAGCCGTGCTCGCTGACGGAATCGGTGGGGAGAGGTCCCATGACATCTGAATGGACAAGGTCAAGAGGGACGGACATACGAGAGGAAGACCGAGGGTACATGGACCGGTGCATTTTCCCCTAACCGCAATCAATGCACTTGGTGAGGCACGGGAGGGGGAAAGCCTCCGGGTCAAGGCCCTTGGCCGGTTGGGTGTGGAGCATGCTGTCTACGGTGGCACAGTGGACGTGGCAAAGGCGGCAATGCAAGAGGCGAGTGTACGAAGGGGAAAGCGTCCTGGTAACAAACACATGGCCTGTGGCGGCCGATGGGGAGGAGACGGAAGGGGAGGAGGAGACACGGGGCACATGCCACAGGTTGACATGGGTGGTGGCGTGCAAGATAACGAGACCAGACGGACGTAGCAATACAATGCCAACACCACGCGAGTGCACAACGTCCATGCTCATGCGGTCAATTGCAGTGACGGACAGGAGGTTGAGCTCGAGACCAGGGACGAAGAGGACGTCGGTCAGAAAGACGTCACCGGCAGGACCACGGAAACGAACAATGCCAACGCCACGGCCAGGCAATACCTGTCCGGAGCCCGTCCGGATGCCGGAGACATTGCCTACAGGACCGAGCATACTGAAGGCCTCACGAGAGGCCGTCATGTGATACGTGGCCCCGGAGTCAATGATCCATGTCTCAGCGGGGTCCTGGACCGGGGTCGCCAGATTGCTAACGGTCTCATGGCAGGAAGCAAGGGATGCGGACGATTGGCAGTCTTGGTTCCCGCATCTGGGACGAGTGATCCCGCGGACGAGTGATCCAGTGGGGTCCTGGACCGGGGTCGCCAGATTGCTAACGATCTCATGGCAGCAAGCAAGGGATGCAGGAACCAAGACTGCCAATCATCCGAGACGATTGACGTCAACCCTTCTTGACGATTGGCAGTCTTGACGATTGGACGGAGGCGCGAACCAAGACTGCCAATCGTCAAGCCATGCAACGTCATCACAGGAAGGGGTAGAGGAGACCACGAGAGACGATGCGACAAACGTGGAAATGGTACACGACCGCAGATCAGTCTCATTCATGCAAGGCGGAGCAGGAGAGTAGGAGGTGATGCAACTCGCACTGCACTCGGGAGGAGGGCGCGTCACGCCGAGCTGGAGCGCGATAAACTGCTCCAGCTGAAGCTCACGGGAGGACGGCCCGAGAGTGTAGACCAAGTGCAGAGTGACGGCACCGGAGCCCGGGTAAGGGAGGGATAGTGCCGGCGACGAGACAGAGGCGCCGATGGCTGTGGGTAGTACAGCTGCGGCGCAGGTGTCTGCATGACTGGCGGAGCTGTCGGAGGGGCGGAGCTGCTGGGCGAGGTCGAAGTGTCAGGGCTAGAAGCAACGACGGTGGCAGAGGCGAGACAGCGCTCACGCTGGCAACACATGGTGGCGATGACGCGCGCCTCGTCCGTCGGGAGAGGGCACGTGTACCACCCGTGCCCGGGCGGGCCACAATTGTGGCAGACCGAGCCACCGCCGCTGGACCCGATCGACGACTACTGCTGCTGCTATTGTGGCGGACCCTTGCCTTTCTTGTTCCGACTCTTCTTCTTCTTCCCTGAAGACGATGAGGTAGCGGTGGCGGGGGAAGCGACGGCCACGGAGGCAACGACAGGTGATGCAAGAGCCTCCGTGCGATGGAGATCGGACTCCTGGCGAGCTTCCTCAATGCGGAGGAAGAGCTCGTATGCCCAGGGCATAAGGGTGCCCTGGGCCGCCATGGTGGAGAGGACGTCTTGGGGGTAGTGCGCGAAGACGTCCGCGTACACGCTGGTGGCGCCGCGCTTGATGGTAAGGAGCGCGGACAGAGGAGGTGGAGCAGATTTGCCGAGACGACGAAGGATGTTCTCCGCCCGCTGCCAGTAGGTAGTTACTGTCTCGGTCTCCCCCATGTGTAGGGAGTTGAACTCTCGGAGCAGTCGGTTGATCTCAGCATTGCTGGACAGGCGATGGGGCCTGGTGATGACGTGCCATGTGGCTGCAGGGTCTGGGATGTCGCGAGAGGTGAAGTCGCCGAGGAAAGGCTCTAGGGCCAGGCGGGAAGTTGGAGGTGCGACTGGGACGAGGGCACAGACGGCGCGACCAGCGTCATACAGCTGGTCGGCCTGGGTGGAATCATAAGGGAGGGTGTAGTATGCCCACAGGCCCTCACCTTGCTCCCAGATCCGGAAGCTGAGTTCCCAGCTCCGGAATTGCTCGCCGGCCTGAAGCGGCGGCGACGGCATCTCAAAGTCCTACCTGCGACTTGCGCCCAGAGTGGGGCCAAGGACAGAGGTCACTGTCTGCCGCTGGCTCTGAGTCTGTTATTGTGCCAGGTGGTATGTGGCAGCAGACACAGCTGGGCTGGCGTGCCCTGGAGGGACGAATGGCGGCGGCGCACAGGTGGCAGTCTAGGAGGCTACTGGCTGCAGCGTTGCAAGTTGCTGCGTCAAGACGGCAAGCTGTTGCTAAAGAGCGACGAGGGGATCAGGGTTGCCGCCAACGACACCAGTGGGCTGGTGCTGCTGCTGCTGCTGCTACTGCTGCTTGTGGTGCTGCTGCTGCTGCTGTTGCTACTGTTGCTGCAGCTACTGTTGCTACTCCTGCTACTGCTGCTGCTATTGCTGCTGCTGCTATCAATGCTCCTATTGCTACTACTGCGGTGGTGGCGGCGGCTGCTGCTACTACTACTGCTGATGCTGCTACTGTTGCTACTGCAGTCGCTACAGAAAAGGGGGGGTAGGAGTCCCCCCAATAGAGGAGGACCCCTCCTCACCTGGGCTACCAGCCATGGTTTGGTGTCCCTTGTGTTTTTTTTGTCTTTGTGTTGCTGATATCAGTAGTGGCTTGGGCCGGTGGCGATTCCACCCACCCCTTTGGTCTTCCCCCTTTCCTTTCTCCGCCTCCCTTTTCCTTTTTTTGTTGATGACGTCAGCAGTGACATCAGTAGTGATGTCCGTAGAGAGGTGACGTCAGCAGAGTGCTGACGTCAGCAGCGGCGGTTGTTGGGGCCGCCACTGCTGCTGTTACTGCTACTGTTGCTGCCGCTGCTGCTGCTGCTACTGCTACTGCTGCTGCAATTGCAGTTACAGCTGTTGTTGTTGCGAGCTGCTCCGGTTACTGTGGCTGCTACAGCTCGCTGCTACTGCTGCACAATGTTGCAGCTGCTACGTGCTGTAGTTGCTACTTGCTACTATTGCGGGTTATTGCTGCGAGCTGCGGGGGTGGCGGATTTTTTTGTTTCTCCTTCTTGTCGTTTTTTTTATCATTTTTCCTGTCACATCGGGTAGCAGCCCGTTGTCTGCTGCGAGCAGCAGGCTACTACTCGCTAGTAGTAGTGAGCTGTTGCGCGTTGGCAGTAGCGGGCTTCTACTTGCTGCTTACTCGTTGTGAGCTGCAAGCAGTAGTAGCCACGGCTGGCTGCTGCCAGTAGCTGCTTGCTGCTGCTGCAGCTCGCTGCTGCTGTTGCATGCTGTTGTAGCTGCTCCGTACTGCAGCTGCTGCGTGCTGCCACTACGGGCTGCTGCTGTAGGCTGCTGCAGCACGCTGCTGCAGTGGGCTGTTGCGAGCTGCTGCTTCTGCCTGCTGCTGCTCCTGCACGTAGCTGCTGCTGGCTACTGCTGCCATTGCTCGCTACCGTTACCTGCAGCTGCCGCTGCTGCAGGTTGCTGCTGTTACGTGCTGGTGCCAGTCACTTCACCTGGGTGACGTTGCAGCTTGCATCATCGCCCGCAGGTGTCGGATGCCGCCTGCCGCTCACCTCCTCGCGTCACGAGTGGAGGTTAGTGCTGCCAAAAAATTTTGGCAGCATTTCCCCTGGCCCACTGGCCGTGGGGAAAAATCTGACGCCGCCACCGGGCGGGTCAATGCTGCCGGAAAAAATCCGGCAGTATTTCCCCTGCACTGGCGCGTATGGGGGTCCGTAGGCATTGTCTGGCACCTGTTCGCCAATCTTCTGCTGCTGCAGTTATGCTCTAGCTCTGATCCCAAGCTAGAAAACCTAGGCAGCAGGTTGGGCCAGCAGCGTTGTTGATGCAGCGTGCGGGCTTCCACGCTCGTTGCTTAAGTCAGCTGCCCCCTCAGTCTGCTGCTCTAGAGTCTAAGTCTGGAAGCTCTGGGTTTGTTACTAAGAAACGCGCGCGCCAGAGTTAGCGCCAGAAAGCAGCTGAAAACTGAAAGTAACTGGTTAGGAATGAAGAATGAGCAACAATGGGAGACCCCTCCAAGTTCTAGCTCCCCCCCACTAGTGTAGAACTTGTTACTCAGCTAACCAGCCAATCAGNTGCTCTAGCTCTGATCCCAAGCTAGAAAACCTAGGCAGCAGGTTGGGCCAGCAGCGTTGTTGATGCAGCGTGCGGGCTTCCACGCTCGTTGCTTAAGTCAGCTGCCCCCTCAGTCTGCTGCTCTAGAGTCTAAGTCTGGAAGCTCTGGGTTTGTTACTAAGAAACGCGCGCGCCAGAGTTAGCGCCAGAAAGCAGCTGAAAACTGAAAGTAACTGGTTAGGAATGAAGAATGAGCAACAATGGGAGACCCCTCCAAGTTCTAGCTGTCAGAAATAAGAATCCAACTAGTCCACAAGGACCTGTGGAAACTCAGAACTCTCGAACACCGGTTCACCTCCGAGTCGAACCAACTCAGTGATCAACACTAGCCGTTGTCGGTCTCCAATCGACCAAACGGGTAACTGACCGAGGGATCCCCTATTAAGTGACACCGATCGTAAGCGTGTCTGGCTAGCACAAAAGAAGCCGTTGCTTCCGCACTTGTCCTATTCTGTTTGTATATAAGGAGGACGTTGATTCCCTCAATGTTTAACCAGAACAGATCTATCCATCCTGTTCCCTTCGGTTCCGCAGCTTCGCTGCTGCGTGCTCGCTCTGCTCGCACCTTGCCTTCGCCAGCCTCTCACAGCTCTCAGTTTCTCGCTCCGTCACTCTCGCTCCTTCACTCAGCCGTCACTCTATTTGCCTTCGCTTCCTCTCTCTCAACTGGCCGTCTACTTCTCGATCCTGACTCTTCGACCTCTCTTAAGCCATGCGACTAACTCCTTGGGACCGCTCTTGCTTACGTCACTGTGCTGACGCACTCGTGCACGTTCCAATGATTCTGCCTACTTCTGCCACTGCCTTCCTCATGCCTGCATTCTTCTGACATGGTATCAGAGCAACAGGTGACATCACCTGGTGCCCCATTACCTCATCACCGCTCTGCCGCCATCCTTTCTTCATTGTTCGATCTGCATTCCTTTACCGCCGCTATTGTCACCTCGCGTCCCTCAACTTCGTCAGCAGCTGACATCAAGCAGCAGCGCTTGGAAAAGTTCCCACGCCGAAGAAACGCTATGTCACCCTAAGAAAGCCCTGCGCCCATTTCCGCGCCCGTGGCCAACTCTTGGTGATTTGCCGTCCACAGCAACCGTAAAACACTCCCGGACTACCTCCTGCCGTCAACCTCTTGGAAGCTTCCTGCCGTCAACCGTCTGCTGCCCCTCATCTCCTCAGCCTCCACAAGCACCTCCTCCTCTCCCTTCTTCCCTCATCCACCTCATCTGCTACCTTACCTCGTCATCTTCAGCCCACTTACATCTATCATCTCGAGTCGCCTCCTCGCATCGCCCTCTCGCTTCGTCAGCAGTAGCAGCCGAAATTCCGCCATCGAAATATCAGACACCACCAGTCTTCCTGCTCCCATTCCGAGCCAACTGGGGAACAAGCCGTCACTCTCCAGACATCAGCGGACCAGTGCCTTTGCCCGCTGCCTGACTCCCTCTGTTGCAACCAAATTCCTCCAGCTGCCAGGATATCGGACACCGCCAGTCTTCCTGCCCGCCGAAGGGCCAACTGGGGAACAAGCCGTCACTCCCCTGAAAGCAGAGGAAGTGGTTGTCCCGCTCTTCCCTCCTACCGTGCCACTCCATCCTCTATTCTTCACGCTCTCCACCTTCCCTCATCATCAGCCTTCATTCTTCACATCATCCTCATCTGCTACCTTCAGTCCTCCTTACCATTCTCGCTCTAGCCTCCCCAGCCCCCTCAGCCGCCTGCCTCATCTCCGTCTGCTCCTCACCTCTCCGTCATCAGAATCATCCGCGCCGGCTTCGCATCAAACTCCTTCATCAGCATCATTTCGCAGCGCACGTGGTCTCGCCC